>APFE030240409.1:328811-386434 GCA_000404065.3 Pinus taeda | reverse complement strand
TCATTTCCAGTGAAGTTTTCTAAGTTAGCTAAGGTAGAATTCAATTTTATTGCTCTGCCTGTGGGAAAATTTCATGTTCAGTGTTCATTCTTCTGTTGAAAAGGATTCATGTTGTCCATGCCCTTCTCACTCTCTTAATCAATCTCTCCATTCCGCACTATCTTAAACTAAATTGCTAGGCTTTCCGCCTATCTTGCCTCACGAAGTAATTTGTGCCTTTGTATTAAGTTCTTTATTCATTGAGGTCCATTTCTCCCATACCATCGCAGAAACACAGTCATTCATAAAAATCATTTCTTGTATCCATCTTCACTTACTAGCCTAAGATAAATATTTCACTGTAAGTCATCTCAGGCCATTTCATTTATCTATCCACTGAGTGTGACTCGGAGAGAGCCCTCTCCTGTTCTGGTAGGGCTAGCTACCAGACTGAGCATGGTTTGTGGTTACCATGAATTTTGTCTTCCTTCAACCTAAGGTGAATTTAGGTGATAACATAGTGGTGACTACACTGGGGACATGAAATAAATCCCCTTGTTTCTTAATGATTCTAAGCTTTCGAATGATAAGTTTAGGATTTGATAGGCTGAGTAAAGTTGGTTGTGTCCTTTGATTTTTCTTAATAGCATGCTGGTTTCTAGAAGATACACCAGAGCTAATCCAGATCCCGACCCTCCACAAATTTACGAAAATCCCAATTTGATTTCAAGAATTCGTCGTCAAGAAAGCTCTATATCACCCGTGCTCAAATACCATTCATGCGCGGACATTTTTGAGTATATTGAAGAGCTAGAGTTTGATGAGCAGTTTGAATTATCATTGTTCGAAACCAAGTCCGAAAGAGCGGTTCACTCTACTGTCCACAATCCACGGTTTCTTGTAGACTTGGAGATGGAAAGGGCTAACTTGTCGATTGATTACTACATAGTAGCTCAGCTTCAAACTCAAATTGCTAGCCCCTTAAAAACTGTGCACACTCCTCCAACACCTCCGAGGACAAATCCACCAAGAGTGATGGCTGTCTGTTTTGCACCTCTTGTCTTGCCTCAAGTTTTAGATGATATGCCCGCAGATTACCAAAGAAAAATCCCATTTTTTGATGGCACTCCTAATGGCATTACTGCTCAGCAACATGTGGATAGAATGGCATACTTCTATGAACTTCATGAGATCGATGCGGAGAATGTGGCAATGAGACTTTTTGTACAGACATTTGCAGGTGAAGTGAGGAAATGGTTCAGAGGTTTTCCTACTACACGTATCGCTACCTTGACTGACCTACAAAGACAATTTTTAAACCGCTGGGAAGTGAAAAAGAATCCTCTTCAAATTCTGGCCGAATATGAGCAAATAAAGAGAAACACTGGTGAGTCGGTCCAAGATTACTGCATTAGATTCAATATAGTTTATAATGAAATTCTAGATAATCTAAGGCCACCTGTGGGACTAGCCATGTTGAAGTTCCCGAATGGTTTTGATGCTGACATGGCTTATCAATTAAGAGAAAAAGAACCAGCCACAATGGAAGACATGCATAAGATAGCGGTTAGCGTTGAAGTAAATCTGCTAACCAAGAGAGCTAGAGCAAAAGCAGAGAAGAAGGTCACTGCAAAGGAAGAATCTTCCTCCGTAGGTCAGCTACTTCGAAAGGTAGAGCAGATTCTTGAAAGAGTGAAACTTGACAAACCAGAGCCACAAGTCAGAAATCCTAACTTTCGTGGGCAGTAACAACCACAGTATAGAATAAGACAGAGAGATCAGTGAGCCCAAGAGCCGATTGCACAACAGCTAGTGCAGACACCTTTGCAGCAAAATTTTGTGCATGGACCGGAATCAGATGAGGACAGGATGTAATAGGCAAAGAAAATCACCTCTTTACTCCTGATGATTTGCCTATTTATCTCACTAAAGAGGAGGAGTATGCAAAGAATTCAGCTGCACACAAAGATGTAGATTTCGTTCTAACAAGCGACACCGTCTTGGAGGAAGAATCAGATGAATACCAAAGAGGCTACATGAATGCTTTGTCTGCCCAACAGCAGTGATATTCACTTAGAAACAGAGATGTGCCGGTTAGACCCATTCAGAAAAGAAGGATGTTGAAGCGTCAAAGAATGATTCAGCAGTTACACAAAGGAAAGGAAAGGAGGTGGTTGATCCAGAGAGTAGCAAATCACCATCAGCAGAACAATCACATCAGCAAGTTGCATCGAAAGAAAAAGAAAGGAAAGAAGTCCCAGTCAAAGAGGTAGAAAAGATTCTCGCTTTCAATTTAGAGAATGAGATTGCTAAATTGAAAATATCCATCCCCTTGACTGAAATATTGAGGAACAATAGTTATAAAGGACAAGTATCTAAAATGTTGAATTTGGACCCGAAGTCCGACATGGTGAATGTCGAAGATGATCAACCTGAAATGATTTTTGAGCCAGCATCAAATGGCGAGTCTCCCGATAGTGATGTGCCACCTTTTTACATTAGTTTAAGGTTGCATGATTCTGTGTTACATAACTCCATGTTCGATTCCGGAACCTCTCACAATCTCATGCCCAACGCAATCATGGATAAGCTTGGTCCGGACATCACCTGACAATATCATGATCTCTATTCATTTGATTCCAGCAAAGTAAGATGTATAGGTCTCATCAAAGACTTGGTTGTGAGTTTGGATCAGCTCCCAATGAAGAATGTTTTGATGGATGTGGTGGTAGCAGACATTCCTCCAAGGTTTGTCATGCTTCTTTCCAGGTCTTGGGTAGCGAAACTGAAAGGGACACTACAGCTAGATTTCTCCTATGCAACGATTCCAGTGTTTGGACAAATGAGGAAATTGTATCGGGAACAAAAAATGAAGTACATGATCACAAGCAAGGAGAAACCAATAAATCATCCAATTAACTATATACATACAGATTTAGAGTCTTTTGTTTTGTATTCAAATAGTTTAAATGATATAGGTAGTCAGTTAGCAGAAGCAGATGATATTCCGGAAATAACAGAAAATTTCAGAGAATTTTTGAAGAATGAAGAACAAGAACAGCAGAACACCATTGGAAAATCAGCTGAAAGCAATGGACAGCAAGCAGACAAGGCACAACAAACAAATTTCCAGCACTTGCAAGAGGAGGAAGAAGGTTTGTGGACCATGGATTTCGATGGAGCAGTGGGAAATGATGGCGCTGGAATTGGAATTTGGGTACGCAGTCCTTTCTCCACCCCAAACAAATTCCCAGTAACGTGCAGGTATGCTCTTACAAGTTGGCTTCTGAATTTTCAAATAATGAATTTGAGTATGAAGCTCTGATTGCTGGCCTAAAGATTCTTAGAAAGTTGAATTCTAAGAGGATTTCAGTATATGGTGACTCTGAATTGGTTATCAAGCAGGTCAGAGGCGAATATCAAGCAAAGCATCCTAGGATGCGGGCCTACCATAATGCAGTCCTAGACATTTTAAAATTATTTTCAGAATACACCTTGACATGTGTGCCTCGTATACAAAATAATATTGTTGATGCTCTTGCCAAGGCAGCAAGTACTTTGAAAATCCCAATGAACTCTAGTAACAAATTCGAAATTCATGTCAAGCATCGTCCAACCGTTCCAGACAATCAAAGATATTGGAAAGTGTTCCAAGATGATGAGGAGATCGATGATTTTCTGCAAAACAAAGGCAAGTTCAAAGAGACCTCAATTGATGAAGAAAATGACGATGATAAAGGTAATGGTACAGATGAAGTTCAGATCAATGAAATGGACGTATTGTAGCTGAAGAACAACATTATTCCCAAAGGCTTGATACCTCTAGAAGAACTCTTCAATCAAGATGATGTAGCCCGCAAGCCAACATTGCAACCAACAGATAAGGGTGTGGAAGAAGTCAATATCGGGACAACTGCAAATCCTAAGTTGGTAAAATTGTCCAAAGAATTGCTGCCAAAAATCAAGGACAAATATATCAGTTTGATGTCTTCATTTGCAGATGTGTTTGCTTGGGAATATTCCGACTTAAATACATATGATACTAATATAATTCAGCACACTATACCCATCAAGCCCAATCAAAAACCATTTAGACAGAAGTTGAGAAGGCTAAATCCAAAGTTGCTGCCATCTATTGAAAAGGAGATCAACAGGTTGTACAAATCAGGGATCATTGTGCCAATCAGATTTACAGATTGGATCTCTAACTTGGTGCCCGTAAGGAAGAAGACAGGTGAGATTCGCTTATGCATTGATTTCAGAAATCTCAACAAAGTTTCATTGAAGGACAACTATCCACTGCCCAAAATGGACCATATACTTCAACGAGTAGTGGGAGCATCTCGTATTTCACTACTTGATGGTTATTTTGGATATAACCAAGTTTCTGTCCATGAGGATGACTGAGACAAGACAATGTTCACCACTCCATGGGGAACCTTTCATTACGCTAAAATGCCTTTCGGTTTGAAGAATGTGGGTGCCACATTTCAGACGACAATGGACTTGGCTTTTGCAAATGAGAAGGATGTCATTTTGGTAATGTATTTGGACGATTTGACAGTGTTTTCCAAATTTGATGAAGAGCACATGCACCATCTTAAAATGGTCTTCCTAAAGTGCATAAAATATGGCTTGTCGCTGAATCCAAAGAAGAGCTTGTTCGCCATGGAAGAAAGCAAACTACTCGGGTACATTATCTCAAAAGATGGCATCTGTATCAACCCAGCACATGTGCAAGCAATTCGGCAAATCGATTTGCCCCGGAATAAAAAAGAGATACAAGCATTCAATGGTAAGATGAATTTCCTACGCCGCTTTGTACCCAATCTTGCTGAGCACCTAAGAGAGATGACGAACATGCTCAAGAAAGACAGCCAAGTGAAATGGACGGAAGGGGCTGTAAAATCTTTCAATTTGGTCAAATTGGCTCTTTCCTCAGCTCCAGTTCTAGTCAGCCTGGACTACACTCAAGATTTTCATATTGTTTTCATTTGCTTCGGAGCATACTATGGCAATGGTGTTATTGCAGAAGAGAGATGATCATGAAAGACCCATTGCATTTTTCAGCAGAGCTATAAGAGACGCAGCCTTAAAGTACAACATCATTGAGAAGCAAGCCCTTGCACTTGTGAAGGCATTGAATGATTTCCAGGTGTATATTCTACATTCTCATATTCTGGCCTATGTTCCTGATGCTGCTGTAAAAGATGTTTTAGTGCAGACCGATCCGGAAGGAATAAGAGGCAAGTGGATTGCAGCCTTGCTGGAATATGATGTGGAAATAAAGCCCACAAAGCTGGTGAAAGGACAGGGATTGGCAAAGCTAATGGCTGAATCAAACTTGCATGCCTTGGACATAAATCTGATCGCTACTATGTTCGATGAGAATGAGGAAGAAGCGTCAATTCAGGTATCGGAAATGTTTGCTCTTTCTCCATGGTATTCAGATATCATATATGTGCTCAAAAATTTGTCACCACCGCCCGACATGACTAGAAATAAAGCGAGAACACTCAAGTTGAAGGCTGCCAAGTTTTTCTTTCTTAATTTGGCACTGTATTGGAAAGATCCTAGTGGTGTCTTGTTAAATTGTTTGGTGGCAAAGGAAGCAAAGCAAGTCATGGAGGACTACCAACAAGGAGACTGTGGTGGTCACCTTTTCTGGAAGTCAACAGCAAACAAAATTTTGAGAGCATGGTACTATTGGCCGACATTGTTTGCTGATGTACATAAGATGGTCAAGCGCCGTCATAAGTGTCAGATTTTCAAAGGAAAGCGGAAGTTACAGCCTCTACCACTCAAGACCATAGAGGTGAGTGCCCATTTCCAGCAATGGGGATTGGATTTCATTGGCGAAATTCATCTCACTTCTTCTGGACAGCATAGATGGATCCTCACAGCCACAGATTACTTCACAAAATGGATTGAGGCAATTCCCACCAGACAAGCTATAGATGTGGTAATCATTTCATTCCTTGAAAATAACATCTTGTCTCACTTTGGTTGCCCGAATAAGCTAATCACTGATAACGCAACAACTTTTAAATAAAAAATGATGGTAGAGTTTTGTCATAAATATCACATCATTTTGGGTCACTCAACTACCTATCATTCGCAAGACAATGGATTGGCAAAATCTTCGAACAAATCATTGGTCAATATAATCAAGAAACTGTTGGAAATGAATAAGAAGAGCTGGCATAAGAGGTTGGTAAATGCGCTTTGGGAAGATCGGGTCAGTCAGAAGAAATCCATAGGTGCGTCACCATTTGAGCTTGTTTATGGAGTTGATACAGTATTTCCCTCCTCTCTCGTTGCCTCGGTTGTCAAACTCCTTCAGGAGGCCAGCAGTGAAGAAGATCCCATGCAGAGAAGGTTGAATCAAATGGTCCACTTGCAGCAGACCAAAGAAGAAGTTTTCAAGAACACATCCAAGTTGCAAGAGAAAATCAAGAAAATTTATGACAGAAAGGCAAAGGTGGATAAATTTTAGGTGGATGATATGGTGCTGAAGTGGGATGCAAGGAATGAGGAGAAAGGCAAGCACAGTAAGTTCGAGAACCTCTAGAAAGGTCCTTTCAAGATTGCAGCATATCGGGGGCAGAATGCCTTTCTTCTGAAGGAAATGAACAGAGAAGATTGTCCAGGAGGGCTGATCAATGGTCGGCTACTCAAGCGCTACCATTTCTAAGTCATTAACGCTGCTTCCACTGTCACTGTAAATACCATTTTATTTCAGTTTGTTAGAGTTGGTCAAGTTAGCCTTTAAAGTCATTTCAATGTCAAGTTTGAGTCAGTTTTCGGTCATTTCAGTTTCATAAATGAGTCAGAGTCCTGTATTATTTGTCGAAATTATGACTCCATAGCCCAATGGACAAAGGCACTATCTAGCTCTTCCAGAGATCTGCTATTCTTTGCACCTCCAAGGAGCTACCGTCCCCCATTAGAGCCGACGTTAGAGTCGGTCTAGTCAGTCCTCCGTCAGAGATCAAAACTCTTTATGCATTTCATGTTTAGGTGTCCCACTCCATTCACCCAGCTACATTACTCTAGGAGCATGCCATAATCTGACGGAGAAAGTCATGCTAGTCATTCCCCCTCATGTCTGGCCCCTACTAGCTCAGGTCTTTTGTCAATAATCATCAAAGTCCATGACAGTCTAGGTCTGGTCCTTTAAAGGACAACAATCATTTTCGATGTCTAAGTCTATGGATTCATCAATCTGGTCTTTGAACATGTCCAATAAAGCCATGCAGGCTAGAGTGAGGTCCTTACACAGTTATGGTTCAGAGAGCTTCATCATGATGTGAATAGACTTCGACTCTTCTTCAAAACTCTGTTTTGAAGAAAAGTCAAAAAGTGTCATTTATGACAAAATTTTCAAAAAAAGTCATCAATTGATTTCTTCAGATGCAGTCATGGTTTCCATGGCCAAATGTCTTGTCGTGTAATCCCTACAAAGAGTGCCGAAAATTTTATCATTTCAGCTTAAATTTCAAGGGAAAGTGAAAATCAGTGTGTTTTAAAGTCAGTGAAAAAGTGCCAAAACATAACATTAGAAAATTAGGTTTTCAAGGAAGCAAAAATTAAACCCATCTCTTCCAAGGCTATATATACAAGTTTTTATCAAAACCAAAGGCATTGTGCTATTACAAGCCTTGGAGAAACATTGCAAAGGTGTGAGTGTGCAATTGTGAGTGTTTGAGTGAGTTGGAGGCGGTTTTAGAGGGTGCGACGCACATACTCAGGGGCGCGGCGCACACAGAGCCTGCCCGCAGTTGAAATCTTCCAAAGGCGCGGCGCATACACTGGGCGCGGTGCACTGGGCTTTGCGTGCGGTGCACATAGACAAAGGGCCGAAACAGGTGCCCAATCACTTCCAAATTTTGGTGAAGCCTATCAAATTGAGAGGTAGGCCTTATAACATCACTTGCTTATCAAATTTTGTCAATGATATGGTGTTTATAGGGATGTTTGAATGCCACCAAAATGCATAAAATCAACCATAAGAAATCACTAAGAACCATGATGTCTTGGGTTGTTAAAATGTGTTGTTAGTGCCAAGGTTTCATTCCACCCATCATCTTCCCCTCACCTATCATTTTTCCCATCCTCCCTCTCTCATTTTTCCTAAATCCCTGCCCTAAACTACTAACAAACCCTCTCCCCTATCCCTCCACTATTTGGTCAACGTGACATCCCAAACCCTACCTTGTTGAAACCCCAAACCCTACCCTCTCAAAAACCCCAAACTCCTCCCATATCCCTAACAAATTTCTCCCTATAACCCATATTCCCATTACAACACTCCCTTCCTAATACTCCCTGTTTCATTGTTCCCCTTGGTAACAGATATTACAAAGGCACCCAGCCTCACACCATCATCAAAGGGCAACCTAATCATAGTCCATACTACAGTCATGACATCACAACATTTGTCAGAGTATGAAATGGAAACACAGAGTGACTCATCCTAAGAAGAGCAGGCTCCCAGGAGACATCACAAGAGTGGTAAACATGTCAGGGATGAGCGCACTACCCTCACTAAATTACAAGCATGCCCTCTTGCCATGTCATGTTTCCAGCACCTAGCATGTTTTGAATTTTGTCAAAGGGTGCCAAATGTTAGAGTTCATCATGAGTTGGCCCATCTATTTGTGCTTCATCTACATGGAGGTCAGTCTATCTTGGTCGGGGTCACTTTCACATTGACACCCGAAGCTATATCAGTGGCAACAGGTATAGCAAATGTTGGAGAATAGTGGCATAAGAAGAAGAAGGTGGATAGGCAACACTATGAGCCTTACATCAAGGCCAGATTCTTGAGTCAGCTCACAAGAGTCTTTCCCTTCAGATACTTGAAAGATGAGTATGCTCCACTCATGAGATTGATCATGAAATACTTCAGCTGTGAGGGGAGGTTCTCTCGACTATATGCCTATCATATCCGGTTTCTCGTGCACTTAACCAGGGTGAGTATGATGAGCCTCCCATTTTTCATATGCAGGAACATAGAGAGGATGAGCACCTTCATGCTGCATAAGACCCCTCAGCAGCAACTTAACAGTGTGTTTCACTTTGCTCTTACCCGGATTTTTTGGTAGATCATTAGTTGGGATTGCAGGGCATTGCTTGGGAGGACTTCATGTCCCGTGACTTCTTCAACACATCACAAGTACTATCAGAGCTAGAGCAGGAGATGGGTGGTCCTTCTCATTAGCATGAGCACCATGAGACCACTACTATGCCAGTTTTTGTTTCATATCAGAGAGGCAGTAGGCACTTGTTTACAGCAACAAAGCGAGTGTTATCTCCACCCATGGTGGAAGGGGCCTCACTTCCGGCATCAGTGACATAGGTACTGGACTAGGGAAAGAAGCCCGTGCATGATGAGGGGCCATCAGGTGTACAGGAGACTGATGTCATCCTCATTCAGGATGATGAGGCAGAGGCAGAAAATGGAAAACTTAGGATGACCATTTAGGAGCAGGACACGGAGATCGAAGACTTGATACTCAATGTGGAGAGGGCCTGATGGATCATCAAGTATCTGGAGCAGAGGAACAATTAGCTTGAGGACCAGCAGGCAATCATGGAGCTGCAAAGCATCCGTGAGAACTGACAAGCTGCCCAGTAGAGGAGGATCGAGCTCAATACCTTGGAGCAAGAGATCAAAAATGATCGTGAGTCATGGCTAGAGCGGGTCAATATACACCTGAAGAGACTGCTGGAGAAGGCCAACAGAGACAAAACCATACTGAGGAGGATGGCTTGTCATTACAGGGCATGAAACATGAGTGCAAAGGCCCGAATAAGGAGCTTGAAGGCCAAATTGAGCATAGCAACAAAAGAGGCAAAAGAGAAAGATCAGCTTCGAATATTGGCTGAATATTCTGTGGCCTAGCATAGTGCCTCTTAGAGAACCTCCAACCCAAATTTCAAGAAATTTGGGACAATTTTGGTCACATGGAAATTTTTTGGCACAAACACAGGTTTTTTCTCTATACGCGTCGCGCCACTTGCACGACGTGTAGGATTGCGAGCTCCAAATGAGAAATGGTTTGTATTTTTGGATTTATCATGAAAAATCACGACTACTAGCACTTGGGCAAGAAATTTTTGCATGATTTGAGTCTCCAGGAGGTCAAAAACACCCAAAAAATGGCCTCACTGCCCCTATTTTGACACACAGGAAGCAGTCTTGGGAGAATGAAGATTTGGAGGGTCAAATGAGCTCCAAATTCAAACATTCCACTTGGGTTGGACAATAGAGAGGATAGGATTTCCAACAAGCACACTTGGGCACATTTTGGACTCTTTCAAGTGCCTCAAAACTGGCCTCAAAGTGGCGCAATGCATACAAAAAAGGGCGCGGCGCATATAGGGAAAAAGGCCCAAATTGCCTCTATTTCACGAAATTTCAATTTGCGACTTCTCCAAAGTGGGCCCTCTCATATACACTTCAATTTTTCGACACCAAAGATGGAATTTAAAGTATTTTCACTCCATATGGGCATCTATCCAAGCGGCAAAGGAAGGCAAAGGGTCACCCAAGCCATTTGTCATGTTTGTGGCGCTGCACCTATCGCTGATGTTTGGCTCTCCACCTTCATTTTGTAATGATTCAAGTAACTCCCCAACCCTTGGGCATTCTATCTTTTCATGGCACATTCTATATATTGTATGCAAACTGTTTGCAAAGGGTTGGTTGACCTGTAACTTCTGGGATACTGTGGGAAAGAAACTCTTTTTTTGCATTGTATATTTTTTATAGAGGATTAACGAAAGGCAGTGGCTCTATTTCATGAGATTCATGTGGTTGTGAGTGTAGCAAATGTGTCTCTTATGTTTCATATGTATCTTTTTATGTTTCATAGTTCATTTCATATTCATTTCCAGTGAAGTTTTCTAAGTTGGCTAAGGTAGAATTCAATTTTATTGCTCTACCTGTGGGAAAATTTCATGTTCAATGTTCATTCTTCTGTTGAAAAGGATTCATGTTGTCCATGTCCTTTTCACCCTCTTAATCAATCTCTCCATTCCGAACTATCTTAAACTAAATTTCTAGGCTTTTCGCTTATCTTTCCTCACGAAGTAATCCGTGCCTTTGTATTAAGTTCTCTGTTCATTGAGGTCCATTGGTCCCATACCATCCCAGAAACACAGTCATTCATAAAAATCACTTCTTGTATCCATCTTCACTTACTAGCTTAAGATAAATATTTCACTGTAAGTCATCTCAGGCTATTTCGTTTATCTATCCATTGAGTGTGACCCGGAGAGATCCCTCTCCTGTTCTGGTAGGGCTAGCTACCAGACTGAGCATGGTTTGTGGTTACCCTGAATTTTTCCTTCCTTCAGCCTAAGGCGAATTTAGGTGCTAATAGACACAATGAAGATTAATATTTAGCTGAAAAGAACCAAAAATACACACTTAAAGGGATTGAGGAAAAAATTATACTTGCGAAATTAGAGAAAAATAGTACACAAATGAGCGAGATGTTGTGACCGAAGTTTGGAATGAGTAGTGAGATCATCTAGATTTGCAAGGATAATATGAGCTGGGTCATGGAAATAGTAGCACATGGCATGCTTAAAAGTGGTCCCAACATTCTTTAAACCGAAAGGCATGACCCGATAAAAAGAAGGTCCCCACAGACTAGTGAAAGCAATTTTAAGTTGATATTTGGTTATATCCAGAGAATCTATCCATAAAGGAAAGAACCTCATGCCCCACACACTCATTAATTGTTTTGTCTATTAAAGGTGTGGGAAAGTTGTATTTGGGACATGTTTTATTCAAATCATGAACTCCATGCAGACATAAATGGTGCCTTGTTTATTTAGGATGGGAACAAGATTGGACACCCATGTGGTGTATTCAATGGGGTAAATGAAGCCAGCCTTCTTGAGCTTATCGATTTCAGCTTTTCTAGAATCATGCTTGGAAGGATGGATAGGCATTCATTTCTAGTGGATAGGAATGGAATCAGGCCATATGTCTATGTGGTGTTCAATAATAGCGGGATCAAGTATGAGCATCTCAGAATAAGACCAAGGGAAAACATCACATAATTCTTTGAATAACTTAGTATAAGCTTCAATTTCTTCCAGGGTGTATTGTGCCCCTAGGATGATATTTTCTTCAACCCTTGGTTTATTCAAAATGTTAAATTTGAGGGTAGGGGATATGTTAGCCATGTTTCCTTCCTCGAAAGCATCTAGTGCATGAATGGAATTTTTAAACCAATTGACTTCACCATGGATTAAATCTTTGGATTTCATAACATATTGGTGATTGGTTTGCTGCATAAGGAAGTACACACAATGGTGCATATCATCCCAAGGATAATAAGGGGTTATCATGTCTTCCATTATGTCTTCATCAGAATAAAAAATGGTAGGATGGAAGGAAGAGGGACCACATGACAAAGAGGAAATACTTGAGGCATCTTCATGGAAGAGAAGGTTCACATACATGTCACTGGGTGTGATGGAAAGATGACTAGTAGATGTGTCATCTACTAATGTTGAGACAAATCGATCCCATGGATGATGATAGATAGAGAATAGAGGTAGAACTATCCATCATCTCGACATGAGGAGGGGGAATCACAATGGTGGTTTGGGAAACCTCCTATTCTGAAAAAATAGTGGGGCTAGATTCGACAGGTAGAGGATAAGTGGAATCACTACAAGCAACATCTAACTCATGAAGTAATTTAATTTTATCGTGAAAATCTTTGAGACAAGGATAGTGATGGGAATAAGTACCATAGTTATCACACAAATCACATGGGTAATTCATGCATAAGGATTTTTTATTTTTGGTGGACTAAAGTAAGGTGACATGGACCTTAGGAATCTTATATTTTGGTAAAGTACCAGAGACTAAATTCTTAATGTGAGGGAATTCAGGACAATTATTAGCGGCATGCCCAAAAACATAAAACAAAGCGCATGGAGGAGTGGGAGTTTCTTGGGGTGCCTTGTCATTGGGTCCCTTTCATGGCTTTCCACCAACACCACCCACCACCACCACCCCCCCCTCCCCGCCCCCCCACCAAATGCTTTTGTAATAGGATTAGATTCTTGTTTAGGTTGTTGTGGAACTAAAGTAAAGGAAGGTGTATGAACAATAGGTTTAACCGGGTCAAAGCCATGTAAGGTTTGAGTTGTCTAAGAGGAGTGTTTGTGGGAGAATCAATGTACCATACTGGGATCCGCAAGGTAATGTTAGGTAGACTCAACATAGCCATAACATGGGTAGAAAATATTCATGGTGTTGAGAATAACAAACGTATATGACTTGAGGGATAATGAGCTAGGGGAACTACTCCTAGATGATTAAGACTTGGGGGAATGGTTCTGGGTTGATAAGGACTAGGAGAGATACCAGTAGAAGGAAATAGGCTTCGAGGAATTATCCCTGAAGACTAGGTTGAGTTGGTAGAAGGAGGTTCTGGAGGGGCTAGCTATTGAGAAGGCATACCATACCACTTTTTGGCACCTCCTGACGCTTGAAGCATGCAAAACCTAAATGATATAGGATAAGAAGGAGTAGGCAATGGGCCGTAATAAGCCCCAAGAAACATGGGATATTTGTAGACCCTAATAGAAACATCAGTTAAGGAAGGGATAGTCTTATTTCCGGTCATTGTTGAGATAGTTGTATGAGGATATGTCTGAGATTGAGGGTCATAGTAAGTCAACTGATTGATAGTGATGATCATTCGCTTGTGAGGAAAGCACATCTTGCGAAAGTCAGCAGATGTAATAACAGACATTGAATAGGTGTAACTATGACCCAAAAAGATGTTATAATCTAATGGGGCATCAACGACTTCAATATAAATCGAGAAATTCTTGCCAAAAATAGTGATGTGATAGTTGCGATATAAACCGAGGGGTTGTGAGGGGTCATCGTCCCAACCATGAAGAGTGATAGTGGATGGGGACAAGTCAAGTGAACCAAGTTGCTTCTAAACACTAGCAACCATCACACAGGTGGAGGCACCTTAATCTATGATACATCGTTGGACCATGATGTTCTTTATGGATACTAGTATATGAAAGGAAATCGATGGAGGAAGGGGAGGATGTTCCACTTTTTCAACGTCAGAGACAATCAAACAATTGTCATAGGGATCCACAGTGCCTAAAGTAGATAGTAGAGTTGTCCATTGGGATGGGAATGTCTGGAGGATTTCTATCATTGACATGGCAATAGGATATTGTGCCAAGTCATCTAAATGTTATAGGTACGGGTGAATTTAGAAGAAGAAACATTTCAATGCAATAGGCCTCTAGGATCTTAGTGGGAACCTCAACTTTAGGTAGGGCAACCTGTAAGGTGCCATTTGGTGATGACAGAGGCTCATTTGAAACTTTAGGTTGGGAATCTCACATTGACTTTGTAGGGGGCTTGTCATATTGGCACAATCGAGTATGGAGGTTGACTTGTTCAGTGTTGACTTCTTCAAAATTCATCATGAGGATCAGGTAATTGTTCTAACCATATTATGAATGTTGAGGTGCTGCATTACCCTATGTGGGTTGTGAAGCTACATATCCTTGATGGGAAAAATGATTTATAAACACAACCAGTTGTGATGAAGTAGGATGGGGAGGAGGTGGAGCAACGGGTTGAGGTCCTCTAGAAGCAACTGCTTGAGATTCCCATGCTTGACACATATGAGGTAAAATGGGAAATTCTTGAGTATAATAGACAAACACTCCACATCAAGAACAAGGTTTGTTCATTCAAAGAGCCTTTCTTTGCTTTGGATGTCCACCCTATTCCTGGGTTGCGGGATTAGATTGGCCACCCTTAAGGGCATCAGATGGTGGACCTTGGTTGCCTTGGTTATCTTGAGATGGTTGGTTCTAGTTACCCTTCCCCTTATTCCTTCTCTTGGGTTTGGGGGGTTTGGTTGCACTCCATTGAGCATAGACTTGACCTTGAGGAGGTGGTTATTGTTATGGCAGAGGTGGTGGAGGACCCTAGGGTTGACCATAACTCATGTAAGGTTGAGGATATGGTGGATTTTAAGGGTGTGATATACATCCAATGATACTATCAGCAGCATGAGATACCCTCAATGCATTAGCAACACTAGGTTGAGTCAAATCAGGAAGGAGAGTATAAACATAACTTGATTGTGCATAGATGAGGTTGTATTTCAAGGCTATCTGAAATGCTTCTTCCTCAGACTCAGAGAAGTGAGGGGTGACATCCTTACCTACGGGGGCCAAAATAATTCTAAGGAACCAATCCATATAGACATGGTCTTCAAATTCAGGGGCCCTACACATGCTCCTCCTTCTATTCCATTCTTGAACATGGTCAGATAGGCGGGTGGCAAATGTTTGATGGAAAAAAGTCAAGGTCTTGGTAGTTGGGTCATATCGGAGAGGTGGCTGGAAATATGAAATAAATTCTTTGGTAAGATTCATGAAAGTAGAGTGGGAGGCATGTGGTTGGTCCACATACCATTTGGGAGCAGCTCCAATAAGGGTGTGTTGGAAAAGGTGAAGACAAATAGAGTTTTCAATGATGGAATTTGATGAACTCCACATATGGAAAGAGTGAACATGATTTGTGGGGTCTTCTCTAGGATTACCTTTAAACTTGGGGATGTTAGAAGGAAGTTTGGTAGGCATTGCAATACAATTGGGTTCATGGAGAAGAAGATCTTTGATGAGATGGATGAAATTAGGAAGGTTCAAACTAGCCATATAGGGGAGAAATGGCAGGTTAGTGACCATACAGGCAAAGGTTCCACATGAGGGGTTACCTTGGTTTCCTACACCCACATTGGTACCTGGCATGGTCAAAATATGGGGTTGGAAAGACACAAAATCAAAAGGAAGAACTGGAAGAATAAGAAGAACCAGAGTTAGAATGAGGACTCAATGGAGGACTAGGAGGATGAAGTCTAACTCGATGAGGAAGAGTAAGATGTCGTAAAGGAAGCTAGGGTCAAAGGTCATGAAGTCTCTTTAACAAACACCTAGGGGGCATAATGAAGACTCAATAGACTAAAGGGTAACTATAGGAGAAAAGAGTAAAAAACAACAAGAAAACACTAGTGTAGTCCTGTAAGTGTAAACTAACTATTTTAATATGCTACTCTAATTCAAGAAGCATGTCCTATCAAATAAAAAATTACTTATAGCCTATAGGTGATTGAAATCCTCAAACAAGTACTAGATCTATTATTTTAGATGGACTTCCAAGAGACTTCTTACTTGACAGAATCCAATCCGCGCATGCAGAGTTGTCTAGAGAAAGGTGGGTAGAGAACCAATTGTTACCCAAAGCCAGTCCTTTATGGTGTTTTCTTATGATTGGTCACTATGGTTACCTTTGTCCCATGGGGGTGGTCAAGTCTTGAGCTTCTTGATGATCAACCAAAGCATGGGATTCCTTGCCATGAGTTGGGTAGCCAAGGAGAACCGCTCACATGATGACCTAGCCTAACCCACTCTGAATTACATTTCTGACGCATTTTAGCTTTGGAGCATGGGATGGTGAAGGATTTTAATCTCCTTAATATGTCAATAAGATAAGTATCAATGCAATTGATTGATGGGTGTTTAAGCCTATCCCATTGATCCTACACCTAACTACACATATTGTTTTTTTGTTGGTGCCCAAGTGGGCTTAATCTATGTGACTTGAATTATTAAGGTGTAGTATTTCAAGTCTTGGCTTGGCAGTGTTAACCATGCTCACGTTAACTTAATCTATGTGAGTTGAGTTATTAAGGTATAGTATTTCAAGTCTTGGCTTGGTGGTGTTAACCAAGCTCACATTCACTTAGGATGTGCATGTGTGTGTGAAAATTGTGTTCAATGTATGATTTAATTGAGCATGTCTTATGATACCATGAATTGCTATAAATAAAGTGCTGAAAAACTATAAATAATATTGAAAATGGACAGTAAAATAAACAGTCAATCCAGGCACACAAACCCCCACCCAGAGAGGCAAAGAAGTAGAAAAGAGAGAGGTGGTAAACAAGCTACTCAAATACACACTTATGGCCAAAATATATAAGGTCAAAGGGACTAAGATCTAGAGGCAACAATATGCTATAAATGATGCAGAAAACCAAAAAAGAAGAGAGGGTAAACACCTGGTAAAGGGCAAGAAAATGGCTACAAAATGGAGGATACTCAAGGGGATCCTATGGAGGCAAGCCAACAATAGATTCAAATTTGAATAAATTGTTGTAAATATGTGTCTAAAGGGACTATTATAACCTTCCAAAAAGACAAAAAAATAGTGGTTGGGACTACTGCAAACTAGACTCCTCACTTTAGAAACCCTTTTCCTAAATGGTGGAGGTGTTCTCTAAACCCTAGGGGTCTTTTTCCTTCCTCAAGAAGATTTTTCTAAACAAACCTCAGCCTAGTTATGACACAGGAAATATAGGAAGCACTCCTTGACACGGAGGAAGTAGTCACGGAAATATATATATAATATATATATTAATATATATATAATATATATATATATATATATATATATATATATTATATATATATATATATATATATATATATAATAATAAAATATAATAAAAATAATAATATAATAATAATAAATAAAATTTGAAAAATTCTAAAAATAAAATTTGAAAAATGCAAAACACAGGTATTGTCCTGTAAAGTGTGTTGAGACACAATTTAGGGGCTAAAAATTGTTTTGTGACACAGAAAAGAGCATGAAAATAGAAATAAAGTGCTGAAAAACTATAAATAATGTTGAAAATGGATAGTAAACTAAACAGTCAATCCAAGCACACAAACCCCCACCCAAAGAGGCAAAGAAGTAGAAAAGAGAGAGGTGGTAAACAAGCTACTCAAATACACACTTATGGCCAAAATATATAAGGTCAAAGGGACTAAGATCTAGAGGCAACAATATGCTATAAATGATGCAGAAAACCAGAAAAGAAGAGATGGTAAACACCTAGTAAAGGGCAAGAACATGGCTACAAAATGGAGGATACTCAAGGGGACCCTATGGAGGCAAGCCAATAATAGATTCAAAATTGAATAAAGTGTTGTAAATATGTGTCTAAAGGGACTATTATAACCTTCCAAAAAGACTGAAAAATAGTGGTTGGGACTACTGCAAACTAGACTCCTCACTTTAGAAACCCTTTTCTTAAATGGTGGAGGTGTACTCTAAACCCTAGGCGTCTTTTTCCTTCAATATCTTTCTAAGCATACCTAAACCTAGTTATGACACAGGAAATATAGGAAGCACTCCTTGACACACAAGAAGTAGTCACAGAAAAAAATAAAAATTAAAAATTAAAAATAAATTAAATTAAGATATATATATATATATATATATATATTTGAAAAATTCTAAAAATAAAATTTGAAAAATGCAAAACACAGGTATTGTCCTGTAAAGTGTGTTGGGACACAATTTAGGGGCTAAAAAGTGCTTTGTGACACAGAAAAGAGCATGAAAAGTGTTATTTATTCCCTCAACTCTTGCTCGACATATTTCACCCAGATTGTGTCGTTTCCTACTCGGCTGGTACTTGTGACCTGCAAAAGAATGCGAAACACCAACAGTAACCAAAAAAAATATAGAAAATAAAGGAGGTATAAAAAATAGAAAATAAGAGGCTAAAAATTGCTAGAAAAACATTGAAGAGGATTGAAATAGTAGTCAGCAAGGTTTTGAATTACTACACTAGTGGAGTCGTCATTTGTTAATGTAAAGATTTCAAAAAAGTGTACCAAAAATGCTTCACTTAAGTCACTGGTGACAAGTGACCCTAACAATAGAAAAATGTTGCTTCTATGTGTTAGATCTACAATAAAACATGATAAAACCCTGTAAGAAAATATCTAATGCAATTCCAAAACGTATAACAACAATAAAGAAAAGTGCAATAACCCAATAGAAGGACTTTAAATGAAAAATATTTTATTAAAAACACTTGGTGAGGAATATTTACAACATGTGTCTATAGATCCCCCTCTGTGGGATGGGTCCTTTTGATGTCCTTGTGCTACAACAATCTTGTTCTTCTCTCCCAAATATGCAAAAAACCCAAAAGCAAGATGAAACTCAATAGCTCAAATTTTGTGAGATGATAATGGTGATGATGATAATGATAATGGTGAAGAATGAATGGAAAAACTCATATTTATAAAAAAGTATTGAGATAAATTGGGAATTAGAAAACAATAAAATATTATTGACCAAATGAAAATCTAACCATTAGGAATAGTTTATTATAATTTTTGGAGATGCAAGAGATATTCAAATTGGTAAAATATCTTTATTTAGAAAATGATTGAAGTAATTAAAAAGTAAAATAATTTATTAATTACTTTGTGAGGATTAAGAAAAGTGTGAATTTTAAATAATTATTAAATAATAATATTTTAAAAATATATTCCAAAAATAAGAATAAGAAATAATAAATAAATAGTGATTTATTTAATTATTCCATGGCAATTTAGTCAAATGTGACAAGGAATAATGATTTAATCATTATTCCTAGAGAATATTAAATAAATTTGTATTTATTTAAATATTCTTGTGGGGTTTTCTAATGTTAATAAGAAATATTTTAATAAAAAAGGTTTACCAAATTATTTCCTATGGTGAAAGTGATTTTACTATGGTAAAATTAATCATACATAGTGTATTTCGATCCACCTACTTAGAAATTGATAGGTGATCATTTTTTGGGTGATGACAAGGATGATTCCTTACCTCTACACCAATTCAGCGAGCACAACGAATAGTTGTGTGACATCGAGAATGAATCTCATGATACCCTTGTTGCCAATCATCTAGTGAATCATATGAACCAACTTCAGTATGTTCAATAATACTCCAACTAAGAGAACCATCTGCTATATGATCTATATCATCCTCCTCCTTTCTTGCAGGAAGTTGATACAACTAGTCTAGAATATTGGGCTCTTCTACATCATCAACAGGTTTTGTAAATGTTTGACATTGGTAATGATTCAATGGTTGTATAACTCTAACTCCCTCCACTTCAAAATTCATGGTCTCTCATTTAAGATTTATGTAGACTTCATATGACTTCATATGACTTCATAAGACTCCATTGGAGATGCATCCTTGTAGTGCTCCTCCTTATTGGATTCTAGGGGCCTGACCCAAGTTTAGAGGTGATTTAGCCCAACAAATCTCAGTATTACTGGCCCTTTCGGCAATAGTCCACGGAGTGCAGACTGAGGTCTCACCCAAAGTAGTATGGGAGGGTGCTAGAACCAGGTTTCCGCACCCTAGAGATGTCTAATGATTTCAAGTGGTTCGCGGTTTGACCCTACGTGCACCTATCTGTACCTCGCAACCTACGATGCTACCTTCACGCAGCCCTACACGGCACCCGAATAGTGTTATTACCCAAATCCTTATTAGTACCTAATATTAGTTGATCAACTTAGCTTATCTATATGTGTTTAGTTATACTTAATAGTGTTCAACATTCATACATGTGCACGCGATAAATAAAATAGTATAATTGCAGAAGATATCAACCATATGATAATTAAAAAGAGATACACAACAGTTGGAATCAAACTTCTCTTTATTATCTCCTTCTCTAGTTATAGACTCGACTCTACCTTATGCACTCAACTTCAGGGGTCCGTGCACTTAGTTGCGGACTCTACTAGGCCTCTGCGCACTCAGCTGTTGAGCCTCTTCCTACTACTATGACCCAAAGCACTTAGACTCTTACTCTATGCTCACTATCTTGTAAATTCCCTTTGTTTTCTCCATGTATCTCTAATTATATTTACGACTTAGAGCCTCGCTCTATTTATACAATTCCATGGTCCACGGACCATGGGTAGGCCGACATTACATTCAAAACTTAGGGCGGACAACCCTATGACTCTAACATACAATTTGCACTCCGCGCCCGCAACTCGTGGAAGATTTACAATAATAGTACTCAAAACTTGGGCTTTGATTCCCAAAACATGATGTGGGGGGATTCCATACCCAATAGGCCCCCAACAAAAGCATTGTGACTCGTCCTCAAGTCACTCTGTCGACATAGCGATATTGGTGTGGAGTCCCTCCAGCAGCTAGTCACGAACAGTCTGGATGTTTGCAACGCACTGAGCTGCTGCTTGTTGAACCTGCTGCATTCTTCCTTTTGAACACTCTGTAACTGAACTATTCCCATAAAGTCATACCAATATGTATTTATAGTCTTGTGCCCTTGTCTAGCTCTCTGAAGCGCGAAGGCTATCCTATTGTTAGCTAATCAGATAGCCAACCCACCTTTGTAAGGCTTCAAGCGGCTACTGTTCACTTTGTCTGGGAATGTTTCTCCATTTAATTTTATGAGCTAGACCATGCCCCCGCATGTGATGTCCTTTACCACGTATGGTCCTAGCCAATGTATTTTGAATTTGTACGGAAAATTTTCAAACTTACTATCGTATAACAGTACTAAGTCATTTACTTTGAATGTGCACAACTTAATATGGTGGTCATGCCAAGATTTTTCATGTTGTTTCTAAACCTTTTGATGAAAACTTGCCAAGGATTGTTCCTCCTCAGGTTCCTCCAATTATGCAAGACTTTCTTCCAGAGCTTCGTCGTCCGACATTCCTGTGAGTGCTGTTATTCATAGACTAGGTATGATATAGTCCATTGGCATGACAGCTTCCACGCCATAGACTAACCAGAAATGGGTTTCTCCCGTTAGTTTTTTGTACATTGTTCTGTAAGCCCATAGTACTACAAGATTGTGCAGGTCCCAATCACTTCGATGCATGATGCACACTTTGGTCAGTGCAGTTTCCAGTATTTTGTTGAATGCCTCTACTATCCTATTCGCTTGTGGGTGATATGGTGTACTCTTCTAATGATACACCTAGAATTCTTCTATGAACGTGCTGATGGTTTCATTCAGGAAATGCGTTCTACGATCACTCATTAAGATTTTTGGACAACCAAAGTGGGTTAATACATTTTCGAACAAAAACTTTACAGCCATAACAGTCGTGTAGTCTTTGACCAGTTGCGCTTCTGCCCATAGTGTCAGATACTCTATTGCAGTGATGATGTAGCGTGCACCCATCTTTCCCTGAGGTTTGATCGGTCCTACAAAGTTGATTACCCATCTCTCAAACGGTTGTACTGTCATCTATGGATTTAATGGCATCTCGTCCCTCTGAGATGGTTTTCTAGTCATTTGACATATAACACAGGTCCTGCAGTGTGCTTTCGAATCCTGGTTAGGGTTGGCCTCCACAACCTTGCGCGGAGAATCTTTTGTGTAGTTGCTCATACTACATAATGTCCTCTTGTAGCCCCCCCATGTGCTTCCACAAGGATCTGACCTCTTCCAAATTCAGGTACGTATCTTCGCAATATCTCATCATTTCCCATTTTGTATAGGTGCCCCACAATGACAGAAAAATCTGTCGCGCGCACCACCAATTCCTTCTTCTGTTGGATGAAATATTCCTTTAACATAGTCCCTATTGTTAGAAAATGGATTATATCATTGAAGTGCCCATTCACAACACACACCGCAAAGAACTGTGCATCAGGTAATCCTTCCTCCAGATTAGTGGGTTCCTCACCCATCTCAATGCACAATAAATGATCCGGTCCTGCGTTCAGGCGTCCCGGCTTGACTATGACCTCAAAGTCATATTCCTAGAACAATAACAATCATCTTCATATGTGCCCCCCCAACACAGGCTTTTTGACCAAGTATTTCAGCACGGAATGGTCGGTATACATCTTGAAATGTCCTCCTAAGAAATAATGTCAGTATTTTTGGAGAGCATACACCATTGCTAACCCCTCACGCTCGGTGGTGGAATATTTCTTCTCGGCTTTACACAATCTTCGACTTGCAAATGCAATAGGGTGATCCACGCCCTCCATGCCCTCCTGTGTGAGTACTGCTCCCAGCGCAATACATGACGCATCAACATGTACATGAAACTCCACATCCCATTTTGGGAAGACCAGGATTAAAGCAGAGGCCAGTTTTCCCTTTAGGACATCTAAACTCTTCACACAATCATCATTCCAACAAAATGTAACATCCTTTTTCAATAGCTTTTCCATCAGCACTGTTATTTAGGCATAGCTTTTGATGAACTTCCTATAGTACCCTATATGTTCCAAGGTAGCATGCAGCGGTTTAACACTTCACAGTGCTTTTGAATTTAGAATAACAACAATCTTTGTAGGGTCGACCATTAGCCCTTGGTTGCAGACCACATGTCCCAACAGGTTCCCAAAGGGAACCAGAAATGTGCACTTCTTAAGGTTCAACACAATCTGGTGTCATTGGCAAGTATCCAACATCAAGCGTAAGCTTGCTACGTGGTGCATAACCAATCCCAAGACCATCCAGTCATCCAGATAAACCTCCAAGAATTTGTGGATGTATTCTTTGAACATGGCAATGAAGATGCACGAAAACAT
Source organism: Pinus taeda (assembly GCA_000404065.3). NCBI lineage: Eukaryota > Viridiplantae > Streptophyta > Pinopsida > Pinales > Pinaceae > Pinus > Pinus taeda. The sequence continues at coordinate 362,970 of APFE030240409.1, read as the reverse complement.
AGTTGGCACATTCTTTAATCCAAACGACATGATGGTTTATTGAAAGAATCCCCATTCTATTACAAAGGTTGTTTTGCTCCTATCCTCTGACGTGATCTTGATCTGGTGATACCCCGAGAACCCGTCTGTGAACAAGTAGGCTTATTATCTGCCAACATTTTCCAACACCTCATCTATGAATGATGTCAGGAATGGATCGTGTACACAGGCATCATTTAGCTTCCTGAGGTCCACGCAGATTCTTATTTCTCCCTTCTGCTTTTTCTCCTGCACTACCATAGGACTCACCCAATCGAATTCTTCCACTGGCTCAATAATTCCTGCTGCGAGCATTTTGTCTAACTCTACGCAGAACTTTTCCTTGTACTTAGGATTAGGGCGATAAGGCCTCTATTTGACTGGCTTCGCATCGGGTTTTAGGGTGATCTTAATAATTTCTAAGTTGCCAACAATCCATTTTAAGTCTGTAATTTTGGTGGAGAATAAATATTGTTATTAGTGGAAGTAACTCCGTGAGCTTATCTACCGTGGCATCATCCCAATAATCTCCAAGCATTTCATACTTTGGTTCTACCTCCATTCCAATGTTTACCTACTTTGTTTTTAGCGGTGCGATGATGTCAGGGTCCCTAATCAATGGTCCTCGAACCTCACGGCAACCTTCCGTTTCTGGGATGTTAATACTTCGTGGGTCCTAGTCATCATCTTCCTCAATGTTTACATTGTAACACTCTAGTGTGCAACTCAGTTGTGTCACACATTCTGGTTGAAGTACTTCTAGTGGCTTTTGGGGTATTTGAAGATAGCTGCTTTTACTACTTGTAGCACAACATCAAAAATATCCCACCAACGATCTTCAAACATGAAAGTTAGCAAAAATCCCTCGTACAAAATATCCTATTCGCTCGTACCATGGTAGAGCTCTGTCTTGTATACCAATTCAAGGGTATGACATCCAAGGTATCATAGAACAAATGAACCCATTCAGGCTGTGGCTCGTCCCTGTAGGCCTGTTCCATTTTGCAAGGTGTGTTCATGGATCATCTTTCCCATCATACTTATCTAATAGCCGCATCTGTGGTTTCCCAAATCGTAGGTGCATCACACTTCTAGATTTGCGCCAATCCCTAAAATTTTTCTAGTGCATTCCCCACCATATTGTGGGCGTAGCATGCAGTTCCCATTTTAGAGCATCGAGACACTGCTGTTTCGGTACTTCGCTCTCAAATTTGTTCAGAAATTCATCCACCGTTGTCAACCCGTCATACATCGGCAGATCCCTTATCTCCATTGTCATGCAGTGCAGTGATCTTATCATCATGTTGCAATTGAGTATTGTTACTTCGTGCAGCCTATTCTGACATCGCTTTATTTCTTTGTCTGAATCCAAAGTGCAAGAGCCTTTGCACTTGCACAAAATCCTATCATCTAATATTGGATTCACCCAATCCTCTTCTCACACGGCTATCTTGTAGATATAAACAAGATCATCATCACTATCATCGTCGCTCACCAGTTGAGTGTATTGCACTCCTTCAGCCAGATCTACCGCTACTACTATGCATAGTGACTTCTTCTCAAAAATATTTTTGTGCTTCTTCGGATTTATGACTCTGTTCATATCAGTTGCCCCATCTATGCCTAGTAGCACAAGATAGGGATTGCTATCGTCGATAATCTCTATTACTTCGAAATCTACCAGTGCGCTCGCACCTTCAATATCCATCGTTACTCTTTACAATCTTTCCATGGGTAAGATCTTCTTCTAATTCACCATTCGCAATTGAATAGGAGACCATTGGAGCATGGGTCTACCCGTGTGCTCCCATGTTTGTTTTGGCAGTACATTCGCTTCTGATCTGAGATCCAGAATTACCTGATCCGTTTCGTACTCTCTGATTTCCACAATCAATCTCATTTCCCTTCCTGTGTGCAACGCATGCTTTCCAAGTTTCCAGACCACGCGCGGTTCTCCTGACCCCACGCACCTAGTGATAAGTTCTTGTAGTCCTTTTACAGCCTTGCTGTCGTACAACAATTTCATACATTTCTCCAGAAAGGTAATGAGCATTGAAGGATCCATCCCTGGTTCTAGTTGATCCTTACTACCTAAAATGGAAGCCTCCGTGAATCTCTTCTTAGCTTCCATGAATGTCTCCTTCACGTGCTCCAAATCAAATTCAAGTTCCTTTGTAGGAGCCTTTCAAACCCAGACACTTTCTTCTGACTTCTTACCTTTATCATCACCAATTGTGATACCACTTCTGAGCACTATGTTTACATTCGAGTCTTCTTTGCGCGGATCAAACCTCATCATTTGCAAATTCTGAGTCGGGGGAGGCTAGAGTACCCCTTTTTCACGCAACCTCACTATCAATGTAGGGTAGTATTCTGCCTCATGATCAAACTCAGTACAATATAAACATGATGTTCTCATTGGGTTCATACAATTGCAAGTATAGTGTCCTAGCCCTCCGCAATTGTAAAAAATTAGTTTTCCGTGACCCCTTCCTAGTCCCATTCCACCTCGACCTCATCCACGCCCCTAAAATCGAGCGCACGCTATTCTTGCATTTGGGTCGAGAGCACACAATTCGGTCTATACTCTATAGGTAGGAGTCTGATCCATCATTATTTCGTAGCTTCTGCAGGTGCACTCATCATGGCCTACCGACCTGCAGAAATTACAAAACAATTGTTGGGACATCTGCGTATATTTCTACAATAGATGACAATTATCTGTAGTGTGTTTCCCTCCTATTTGACAGATCACACACTGCAATGTAGGCGTCGTGCTCAGTCCTGCTTGTGCCTCAATTATTAACAACATCAACCCTCCTCCTGCCAAGTAATTCGTGAAAACTAGATAGTGGTCCTTGTCATGCCCCTGGCATTTTCATTTTATGCACCATATCTCCTCGCACACCTCTTGTCAAGATGTCCTATCTTGTTTCAAACTTTGCATTTCTAGACACAAATTTTGTAGTTGTGCGTGGAATAGTTGGACTCCCATACCAAGATCTTGTATAGGGGTCTCATGCAATCTCGTTGCCATCTCCAAAGCTTCGACCTGGGTGGAAATCTCTTGTTGTGATAGTGTCGTCCTTAAATGCGGTGTTAGTGATGCTACAAACCATGCACGGTGTTGTCCATCCATCAAGGTCATGTTGGCTTCACAAATCATACTCTTTAGTTTCTGTTCCAGATCCTAGGGGTCTTGCCTGGGAGCATTATGATTTCCTTAAACCAGATAATTATTTGTGTCTCCGATTTTGGCCTACTAAATTTCATGTTTAGTGTGGCCTGGATTTTTACGATTCCTGCATTTAGATAGTCATTAGAATACTTAATGTACCATGTTATGGATGATCCTACAATGCGCTTACCATCATAGCCTTCTTTATATTGTCATCCACGACTCCGTGTGCTTCCCATACTTCCCTTACCATGAACCAAAATTGGTCCCGATCTTCGTTCCCTACTCCTCTGAATATTAGCAGTTTGGTCACGCTCACCATATTGAACTATGGTGGTGGCGTAGGTGGGGTGGGTGAAGATGGAGGTGAAGATGGTGAGACTGGTGGCAGTGTAGGTGGAGGTGGTAAGCACAGAATTTGTTGCCTTATCAGACTAACTGCACTTCTCGAAGAAAATTTCGCGAGCTCTTCCTCGCTTTCCCGCGAGGGTAAAATTAAGGGACTAGTTTCTACTTCTTCACTACTTTTGTTTCTGTAGATCTTCCCACTTCGCGTAGTCCCAAACATTAATTTATTCGCATAACCCGCTTTTCACACAATAGCATCTTAATCCAAGTGTTCAAATATTTAATATACTTACCTCGATGTCCTTTAAGGAAGCGTAATTCTGCCTCACTATAGCTGACGTTCATATCTACCACAAAATCAGTGATAAATCCTCCTATAATTCAATCAAGCCAATGGTCCATAGCTCACGTGATCCCATCTTCTGACACTTCTAGTCTGTGCACTAATTCCGAAGTCCACACGATTGGTTTGTCGAGCCGACACCTTCCCTGACTATCTGCTAGCTTTGCGACCCACTCATACAGCCTAGAAGGAAAGGATGCAAAGAAAGTTTCATGGATTTCCATATATAAGTAGTGCTCCAACCACTGTTCCTTAGATACTCATGGATCCCTATTTTCCTGCACCGCGAACTCGTGAATATTCTTGTCCAACCACCCTTTAATTTCTTTCTTTGTTGGATTCCAGTGACATGACATCAGACATCCCTTATCCAGATCTCATTTTCTGGCAATGGAACCATTTGTTGGCTTGTAGGGGCCTGATCAAGGTTCAGAGATATTTATCCAAACAAATCCTGGTACTAGAACTGAGGTCTCACCCGAGAGCGAACTGAGGTCTCACCCGAAGTAGTATGGGAGGGTTCTAGAACTAGGTTTTCACACCCTAGAGATGTCTGATGATTTCAAGTGGTCCACAGTTTAAACCTGCATGCACGTCGCTACGCACACCTATCTGTACCTCGTAGCCTACGATGTTGCCTTTGCGCAACCCTATCCGGGGTCTGAACAATGTTATTACCCAAATCCTTATTAGTACATGATATTAGTTGATCAACTTAGCTTATATGTATGTGTTTAATTATACTTAACAATGTTCAGCATTCATACACGTGCACGCGATAAATAAAACAATATATTTATAGAAGATATCAACCATATGATAATTTAAAACAGATACACAATATTTGGAATCAAACTTCCCTTTATTATCTCCTTCTTTGGTTACAGACTCGACTCTACCTTATGCACTCAATTGCAGGGGTCTGCGTACTCAGCTGTGGACTCTACTATGCCTATGCGCACTCCGTTGCAAAGCCTCTTCCTACTACTACAACCCCAAGCACTTAGACTCTTACTCTATGCTCACTATATTATAAACTCCCTTTGTTTTCTCCATGTATCTCTAATTATCTTTATCACTTAGAGCCTCACTCTATTTATACAATCTCATGGTCTGTGGACCATGGGTAGGCTGACATTACATTCAAAACTTAGGGTGGACAACCTTATGACTCTAACATACAATTTGCACTCCACGCCCGTAATTCGCAAAATCTTTACAACAATAGTACTCAAAACTTGGCCTTTGAGCCTCAAAACATGCTGCGGGGGGATTCCATGCCCAACACTCCTACTAAGTAGGATCATAAGAATTCATTGGAGATGTAGCCCTTATTACGATAGGTTCCTCTGATACCTCCTTATCCACTCCATTCCACTTGAATACGCTAGTGATAATGTTAATTTTGGTATGAGGAACTGAGTTAGGGTCTGTATTGACCATAGTTGCACTTGTTTTTTGGTTATTCTCTTCCTTGCAAGCCATTAATTTTGGAAAATATTTAGTAGCATGAGTGTTTAGTCAGAAATGAGAACACCAGGCCCTCCTTGAAAATGGGCAATCACAATCAACATGAACCTCTTGATCATAATTGTAGCAGTAAATCAAACCTCTTCCTCTAGTTCTTCCCCCCTTAAATCACATCTTCCTCACCCTCAAGGATCTTTATTAACCTAGAAGGTAGTCAAATCCAAGAGATCAACCAGAGCATTCAAAGCTCTACACTGATATTTATGGTAACTCATGAGTGAGAGACATACAAAAATTACAAAACACATTTTTTTGAACATTAGATTACTTCTGCAAAATAGGAAAATTATGAGTTGCATCACCCTAGATATGACATATCTCATATTATTCATTGGCGAACATACCTTGATGATTAGGAAACACATCATACTGAGTATGTCCCAGGTAAGGAGAACTTGTGGAAACTTATGCAACTCCGATAGTAGATCCAAGTAGTGGTGGAGGTTTTCTCATAGGAATAGAAGAAGGCCCTACACTTTGTAACCTTGGCACTGAGTAGCATTATGCCCTTCAACATGACAATTAGTGGACGAACATGTGGATGTGGAGGTTACATAGTATGCATATCCTTCAATCTCTCTGTGAGGTCCATGATTTCATGCTATAATATAATGGTAGTTGGATCACTAGAAGGAGCACCCATCCTATAATTATGACGATATCTCACCATTACCTTCATCTTCATACCCTGTTCTAATGCATATTGCAATCTATTGATCTTTTGTTGCGTTAAAGGAGTTATAGTTAACATATTTAGAGCCTTAATAAAGAAATCATTTTGATGATGAGGGTCAATAGGATAAGTCAATTTCCCAATTTTATCTTTAAACCATTGCATGCACTCCCATGCAGTTGATGAGCCTCAGTATTGCAACAAGAATGTTACAACTCCCAACGCTACCAACTTTAATTATCAACCTAAGGTTCGTAATAACTTAAGAGGTATCGGAACTATATGTGCAACAGACAATGTGTAATTATTTCTATTTCATGATGTAATGGAGAAAATTTAATGAAATAAAATCATAAACTAATTTCATAAATGGAAATGTTACTTTGAAAAGAAATTAATCCTAGGCAAGAGCAATAATTTGTAATTGAAATCCTAAGAGCATGAATTCAAATAAATAAGCCTAGTTTACTTTTTAAAAAGGCATGTCCTAATTAGTGTTCTATTCTTCCTAAAACATGTATTTAGAGCCTATAATTTATGATTCAACCCTAAGAGACAAAAACCAAGCTTTTTGAGCAACTCTAGTCAAGTTTACACGCGTTAGAGGAGTGTTATAAGAAGTTACAGTGTTTTCTACGAAACATTACAAGTTTGCTACAGGAAGATATAATTCACCGAATGACCAACAAAATAAAATAAAAATGGGATGGGACAAAAAAAAAATTGAATAGGATTTCTTAGATCTCAATTCCAAGTGGAATCACTTAGAAATACTATTGTTAACATGTGCTAAAAAATAGCCAAAAATTACTAGTCTAAAATCTAGAAATTCGAGAACTAGTGAGCTGTTAACCTATCAAATGACTAAACTAATCAAGTGAAAATTTAATGGGGTATATTTTTTTATTAACTTGAATGTTTTTTTGATATAATTCAAGTGGAATAAACTCAAATGAATCTCATTAGCATGTTCTGAAAAATAGCAGAAAATTACTACTATTTGCTACAAGGGACTTCCAAAATATTTTAGATTTGTGAATAACAAAACTAATCCAAGTATGTCAATGATTACTATTACCTTTAAAAGCTCTTCAAAGAATTAAATAATGCTTGTTAACCTGCAAAATAACTCACTTCAACCATTTAACCCAATCCTACAACAAGAAATTATCAATACTAAATGCAGAAATAGGAAAAACAAGAACAAAAGATGTATGTGAATAAGAAGTGAAAAGAAGAAAAGAAAATTATACAAAAAAGGATCTGAGGCTCCTAGGATGGCCAATCCCAAGAAAAATTAGAATCCTATGATGGAGACCAATATTTAGAAGCTTAAAATGGCACCAAAATTCATTATTTCCATCAATACAACTACATCTCTGCAAGAAATAAAAGTGGAGCTGCAAAAATACAAGTTTTCTCCACAAGAAGAATAAGAAAAACCAACTCCTAGAGGAAAATTCGAATTGGTACTTATGCAAAATGATGAGAAATCATTCTCCTTGAAAGGAGGAAGAATTCCCTTCCAAAATCCCTCAAATAGTGGATATGGTTCCCAACACTAAGAATCTGCATTAAATGATAGGGAACACATTCCTATATTTTCTCAATCATTGGAGCTCCATAATTTATGCAATAATTTCATAATATCTTGTTAATTTATTATCCAAAATTGATCCTCCTTTAGTAGGGAGCAATTCCCTAAATTATATCCTCTTCCAAATCTTCATAATCAACCCAATATTCTCACAATATTATACAAAAATAAATAATGTTAGGCATAAATATGAAATTATCCATAGACCTTCCTAATGAACATACTAAAGCTAAAAAAACATTATTAAGTGTAGAACGAGAGGTTTAATATAGCCTTCATGTGCCTAAGAAAGGTTAGATGAGCCTTAATTTTTGTCTAATTTGGAGGCCCATCAGCAATCTCCGCCTTTTGTTGTTTAATATCCCATAACTCAACTAAGACTTGTTTCTCTACTTGAGGAAGTTTAAATTACTTAATAAATTTTGGTTTAAGTTAAGAATCTGATTTTGATTCAAAGAAAATCAATTGATGAACTATCAAATTTATCTATCTCATAGAGTTGTATAAAATTCAATAATATTAGAAGCATCAAGAGTCTGTCTAGCCCTCCATATGCCTTCACATAAATACCAATGTTGTTCTACATCTTTATCTCCTTGTCCCAAGAACTCAAGATACTGAGTGTATGATCCCACCACATTACCAACCACTTTTGTATGAATAGGTAAAACTAATACAAAACATTGTGAATCTGGTTGTGTAAAATTCATAAAATGTCACTGAAAATGGAAATAATGGAACTACTAGAGCTACCAGTTGCGTATATCCTCTAAACTTCCTAAAACTTCAATTTTTTTAACTAATATTGAAATAAAATTTATAGGATTTTGATAAAGTACCATGGGGAGGTTAGGGAGAGAACTAGATACATCACTGCCTTGCGGACTATTTCTTGCAGGTATTGAGTCATCTTCAAGGAATAAACACCTCATAATGAAATGCATCTCTTCATTTATGTGAGTATTTTTCTCAATTGCTACAACCGACGTCCAGGCATTTTCGCTGTCTCAATTCCTTCCAACTCTCGGTGGGATCCACTTTCTCTATGTTTTTCTCTTATCACATCACTTCTATCTCCTCCTATTTCACTTGAATGAGATTATTTACCTACTTCAATAAACTGCAACTCCTAGCTACCTATTCCTCCTATCTGCAACCTCATACTACTCCACACTGCACCAATTTGTTGCAACTCTCTTCATTGTCTCCTAATCTCTCACATCTTCTCTTCCCACAACTCAACTATTTGTTCCCTCCTAAGTGTCCTAAAATCTCATGCCTTATGAAACTCTTCCACATTCATCACAAGTTCCCCTCATCTATTGTAACTAAGAAACATCTCTCGCATAACCCTACCCCTAGTACTTAGGGTTTTATGCTACCATGTTGGTTTCTTGTAATGGAAATAAACTATCTTTAGCCATAAGAACCTTGATCCATAAGAGAATCTCTTTTAACAATCTTCCCTGCAACCCATACTTAAACATTTCTTTGGCTTTGGAGAAGGGATGATGGTTCTCCAAAGAAAATTCAATAATAACCTTCCAAAGTCACTTATTGTTATCAACCTATTTTACCCCACGGCATTAGTGATCATTAGTTCTCATAGTTGTTTGACTTTTTCCAGGATTTATACCTTCCTTTTTCTAGTCATACTTCCCAATCACATGGATAGAGGCCTATGAGAGTGACTAGAGCCTCCTAGTCATTCCCAACTCTTCCTTGTGCAAGCGACTATGGCCTTTTTCACTCTTTCCTATGCCTACAACTAAGGATCTCTTCTAGAGTGTCTTGACGCCTAGGAGATCAATTTGACTTATCACTTATTTGAGCTAGCTAAGACTTATCATTTAGAAGTTTCCATGACTCCTCATCATCCGAGCGTCTACATTCATCCTCTTGGGACCTATCTTATACCTATTTATACTGGATCATTTAAGAGGGTTAGACTATATTTTGCAGGAGAGTTTATGGAGATTTAGAGTTCTGGAGAGCTAGCGATCTAGAGTCCATGTTGTTATCCTGCTGTTATAGACGGAGCTTGTGAGGTTTTTTCTACTTGAGTATTTCTCTTTATGCTCATTTCCTTGTTATAGTGGGAAGACTCTATCGGATTGTGGATAGGAATATTTGAGGCGAAGCTATATGGTTGTAATGTGAATTTTTCATGATTAATAGAAACATATATTCATTCCCTAGATATATATTTGTATTAATAATTCTTTATAGTTATTTCTATAATATTTGTATCTAACAATTTTTCGAGGAAGGTCACTTGTTGTCTCTATTTGTTTATGGTTTTTTGTAGGGATCAAGATCAATTGTGGACAAGGTAGATCACTCGAGTGGAGCACAAGAATCTACATCACACCCAAAATCCTTCCCCAATCTACGAGGAGGCAAGGTGCACCCATATTTCCTTGTAGTATATAGAACTGACTATCTAATACATGTTTGATCATTTGGGTTGGGACACTATCATATCTCTATTAATATTTCCTTTTGTTATCTTCTGATCTGATTTGGATAGAATATCACGATGCAATAGCTCTGTTCATGCGAATTTAGATGCAACAGAATTGGTGCTTTCAATGAACATTTTTAGTTTGCCCTCTTTTTTTATATCTCTTCTCTTTTGCTTTGGATTGGGTTTTTTTTTGGTCTCCCATTTAGTTATTTGTGGATTTTTGGATTATTTTTTATCTCCATAAGTTTTACTTGCTTTAGATTTGAGTTGGTCTTAGATCTAGAGTTTTGTTTTTGTTTTTTTATATGAGAGAATAACAAATATGGGAATTAAAATCAAATTATGGAATTTTATATAGATGATTTGATTGAATTTACCACATATATTAATTCCTCTCACAATTGTATCCAAAAAAAAAAAAACAAAATCACTGAAAATGGACTTCATATGAGGAAGTTATGGCCAATTGAAGATCGGCCTGTTTGTTTTTCTTCCGACCTTGCACGCAATTGTTTTTATATTTATTTATGTTCTTTCATGTATAGAGTTCAGTAACACTAATTACATATGTGTTATATTCTTGACATTTTACCCCAAAGTAAAAAAAAATAAAAATAAATAAATAAAACCCCACCATAACGCAGTCCATATGAGGAAGATATGGCTGATTAAAAAAGAAACCTATTTTCTGTCAATTTTTCCCAATTTTTGGGTTTTGTTTCAGCTTATTTGCTTGATTTTTCAAGTGTTTTTCTTCAGAACTTGCTATCATTTGTTGGATCTATTTTTTATTATTGCTTTCAACTATGAAACATATCATATCATAGCATATTCTTGTTGGTTTATGTTGGATCCTTCCTTTGGTGCTACTCTAAGATTTTCCTTGGAGGTATGGTGTGCTTTGGTTGGGGCTATTGTCCTCATCTTTGGATCCAATTTTTTGGATATGTTTATTTGATCAAGTAACAACTAAGATATTTTTTTTATTTAAATTTTTCCTTTGTTTATATTTTGTCACTTGCTTCTATGTTATCTTTTTCTCCTCTTGTTTGTTTTCGTCACAATTGGTGGTGGTGTGATTGGTTGTGCAGAAGTCATCTAGAAAAGTTCATTTGAGTGTGTTTTTTATTGCTTTATATCACTCTCATTTGATCTTTTTTAGGCCTTCCTACCTCTAGGGTCTGGTTGTGACCTTTGTTGAACATTGTCCTTAGTTGAGCCATTGTGTTACAACCCTAGCTTGATGACATAACCTTCCTTTTTCAGTTTGGCTTTCTTGTTTGATTGCTTGAGTGTTTTGGTTTTTCTTTTTGGCATTGACTTCCTAGCTAATATGCTTTTCAAGTGCTTGGAATTCTAGCTTGGGGACTTTTCTTTAGCCTCTTTTCGGTTATTTCTTCCTTATTTGGTTTGATTCTTGGGTCAACATATATATAAATTTGGGTTTTTGCGTTTAATAATTTAGTGAAAGGTGCATCATAATAGGCATTGGTGTGTTGGGAAAATCTTTTACCCTCCTATAGTTAGCATTCATCGAAGTAAAAAAAAAAAAATTCTTATAGTTGCATCAAGGTGACTAACAAGAGTCATTCACACCATCTAAGTTTCATACCGCATCTGAACTGTGTAAACAACAAACACTTAAAATTAACACGATAATAAAAGAAACTAGACTCGTCTTTTTCTTTTACTCATAGTACACCAACAGTAGCTTAGGCTAGGTCTTGGAGATAGGTGTGTGAGTCAACTACTCCAAGACTACAAAATAAAATTAGCAGCTTGTGGTAAGGAGATAAATCCATTTGCAGTAGTGCAGTCTGGGAAGCCCTTCTAATAAGAGGGTTAAGCATGAGGTAACACTTGGGATAGGTGGAGTGACATGACACATTTCGCTTAGTTTTGAGTGGGGCAATATAGAGTAATTTGCATGCATAAAAATGGTGTTATTAATGTTTGTTGTAGCAGTTAGGGACCACTTGGGAGGAAACTCTCAAGGGGATTTTGGTCTTAGCTCTTTGGGCTAAGTGTGTTTCCCTTGTATCTAGATTTTTCTTGCTTATATCCCCCCACGGCGTGTTATTGTTGGTGGTGACCATAGTGGTCTATCTTACAGGGCTCATATACAAGTGTAGGGTTTAGGTTGTCTTCTCTGTGCCTAGGATAGATATTAGTGATACTCTGTCAGTCCTCTTGGAGGGTGTTGCGCGACTAATAAGGGCAGTTTCACCGAGTTCGCAGCTAAAAGGGTTGTGAAGCAGGTCGCTAGTATAATTGTTCCATCGCTAGCTTCTTTGTATTTTATTTTGGGTATGCTATCTTTTAGGACGTTTCTAGTATGTGTTGTTTGGTCTGAGTCAATAGTTTTGGCATTAGGGTGTTTGCATCTACATAATTGTGTTAAATTATAATTTTTCACCCTAGCTAAATTTATTCATCGTTAGTCATGACATCTTCACGGTTTTCCTCCTGAACTAAGTGGACTTATCACTCCTGCATGAAGAATGCCTATTGTTGCTCAAGACTTAGATCAACACATAGTTGTTTTGGATTTTATACCTTGTCCTTATGGTAGTGTTCTAATCTCTATTGAGACTTTGGCAAACGTTTTTGCTACTCCTACCAATCCAACCTTGATCGATCCACTAGGACCTGAGTTGTTGCAATTGAACCCTGGCAGTTCTAAACCTACTTATACTTTCGTACCTTTGTCAGTTGTCAACCCTATGGTGAAGTCTGAGACCTTGTTACTTTCTCCATTGGTAGTGTGAGTTGTCATGTCATCATTGTCGCCTCTTAGTGGGGCGATACCTAATCCTTCATCTACACCTCTTGCAACTTCTTGAGGCATTCCACATGTTTCCTTTATAACTCCTATGGATTTCCCTCATGTGTATATTCCTACTCCATCTCATACACTAACCATGGGTGTTAATCCTAGTAAGGCAGTAGAGTTAGGATTCATTTCTCCTTCCTTCACTCAACTCACTATTCATGTCCCTTAGTTAGGTATAGTTACTTTGGGAAATTCATTGGGGTGGGGGGGGGTCACTAGTTGTTCCTGGTCAAGATGGGGGAAATGTTTCACCTAATATGTGACAATATTGGTACAATTTTCTCTTTAGAGGGATGCCACCTACCAACACCTTTCATGGGGGGGCTAGTTTACCTAGGGGAAACACTACTCTTATAGCCCTATTTTCCACTCCATTATAGTGAGAGAAACCCAATATCAACTTACCTCATTTTTTGGCTAAAATGCATCCCTTTTAACCTTTTATTTTACTTATGTGAGATTTATCCCATGATAAAATGTTGAAAAGACATAATTGAGCGATTTCCCATAATTATTTTTCCAATATATTTTAATTATGAGATAATAATTATTTCATAATTGAGATAATTGAGAAAAAAATCATAATTGTGAAAAAAGTCAATGAGGCTCAAGGACTAAGTATCACTGACCTAGAGGGGTAAAATAGGATGATAAAAATACACATCCTCTTCGTCAAGTGTATCAAGTAGTATTATAAAATCCATAAGTGCAACTCAAGTAACATATAAATATCATCCTTATGCAATCCATGCATATAGAACTGATTGGCAACATCATCAACATCTTTAAATCAAACATAATATATCTTCTTATCAATGCCAACAAGTAGTGAGTAAACCATGAATTCATCACAAACACCACCATTTAGCAAGCAGTGCTCAAGAAACCATAATGCCAACAATGTACTATTAGAAGCATTGCAAATGCTCCCTCTAAACCTGTGCCAACTCTATCAATTTTGAACATATCTAACTTATTAATCAATAAGTGCATCAAAGGACCATTTCATTAGTAGAAAACTCATAACCTCATCATTCCTAAGAATTATATAGGCATCACCAACATTCTGCAACAAACTAATATCAGAATCAGAAAGCTAATAATAATCTAATGGAAGCATATGTGAAGCTCCCCCTAAGTTTTTCCCATTCATTTATCACCACAGGGAACCTTACGTGACTATATAGATCAAAACTTGTTTATATATGCATCTGCCATTGATGGTATCTGCGTACAATAATATTTATTATTTATATTCACAACTTCCCATGAACCTATATTTTTTTCTCCTATTCACTCTTACTTCATCAAATGCACTGTCGGTAATATAAACATCACCAAAATATCAAAAAATCATAAGTAATCATAATCTAGATACACATGCATATCTCCCCTTGAGATTATACACCAATGATCCTATGGACCTAATAATTATCACCTGTTCTCGATGAGGTTTAGTACCTCACATTCAATTCTGTAGTTACACCATCCATCTATCTTGAAATGAGCAAAGAGCAAGGCCACACCTTATTTGTTCTTCTTCCTTTTGCTTAATATGAGAAGTGTTGGTGGATTCATATTTATCAAGTATTTTGGTAAAAATATTATTGTTTGGTTTCTTTCCTTGGAGGAAACCAACTTGTTGTCTATGTGGATTCATTGACTTGTTCCTTTATTCTTTTTCTACATGCCCAAATTTGTTATAAGAATAACATTTTATATGACCAGAAAATAGAGTTGAGGAATCATAATATGTTTGTTTCATATTCCTTCTATTTCAATCAATAGCTTTATGAGCAAATATGTTGCAAGAAAAACAATATCCCTTAAAGAAACCTAGGTACCTATGAGTTGATGATCTTCCTATGAAGTGGCTATTTGCTTGAGAACGAAATTTTCTTCTGCAATTTGTCGCAATGTGTCCACAGTTATGACATGTAAAAAATTCAAAATCATTGATCAAAGGAGAGAATTAAATAATATTTCTATTATTGGGAGCAAATAATTTCCTTTCAAAATTCATTTTCCTTGGATGTTGATCTGCTTAACTTCTTATCTCTTTATCGTTCAAGTTCCTTACATGAGCCTATGAATTAGATTCTCTGTTTACAATTTCATAAAATCCAAGACTGGAATTAATGGAGGGAAAGATTTAATTGTTTATCCTTTCCTTCTAATTTACCATTTAGAATGTTGACCTCAAGCTCCAGTCTTTGGTATTGTTCTTCCTTTCCCAAATATTGCTTTCTCATTCCTTCTTCAACCTTTCTTCCTTCTTCCACTTGTTCCTTTAATTTGATAATCTCTTCCTTCATCTCATTCTATTGTTCTTCAAATACTTAAAATATCTCTTCGTTTTTCTTGCTTTACTTTTCAAGATCATCTTTGAGAGAGATGATTTTTGCTTCTAGCCCTGCACAATAATTGGTTCTTTATCTAAGTTCTTTAATTACTGCATCAATTTTCATTCCTTCCTGTAGCTGAGGTTTCTTTTTTCTAAGTTCATCCTCCAGTCTTTGACATTAATCTTCCTTTTATTCATAATGCTTCTTCATTCATTATTCAATTTTCCTTCCTTCTCTCAACTGGGTTCTTAATGTGACAATATCTTATTTGTAGGAACTCTCCCTTACATCAAATTGTTGAAGTAACTTTTGTTGCTTTCTATTTTCATCTGTAAGGATTTTAATTTATGCTTCTAGGGTCATTAGTTTTGAATCTTTTTCCTTTTTGCAAAATGGTTACTTTCACTTTTGCCCATAAGTGCAAATTCAATTGATTCACTGTCATCATCACTATCACAATTACACAAATAAAGAAACACACCATAATTATAACCAAAACTAGTACCTGATAATTCTTTGTTACTATCTTCTTCATTCTTGATTAATAGGAATCAGGGTGCTCCCAAATTTTATTATTTTCCATGTATTAATGCGTCTAATATATCATTTTCACTGCCGCAGTTTTCTTGAGTTGTCTTCTTCCTTTTAGTTTCCTTCTTATTTTTCTTCTTTCCCATTGTCCTTGATCCACTCTCAAGAAGTTAATCTTCTACTGGAGAAACCTGCTCTAATACCAATTGTTTGGAAAAATACTGAGGGGGCAAGGGTGAATCAGTATTTTAAAACCACTTTAAACTTTTCATTTCATACTCTGATTTCTAGATGCTATTTTCATTCAAGCAACAAATCTATGTACATGAATTTAGTACCTTACCACTGCAAAAGTTTACCAACTACTACTGGAAAAAATCTCTGGCTCCTTACTGAAGGCTCCAACCCTTAGCGCCTCTTGTGTACCACATTTCATAATATTTCATACTGGACCTGTTAGCCCTGAGGTGCAGTGCTGCTATTTTGAAGGCTAAAGTATGGAAATAGTCTATTTTCAAAGTGCATGAAAACATGCACTAATGCACAAAAGCCCCCAAAAACCTTACCTTTCCGTCCATATGCGCCCCTTTGCACATTTCTTGAGGTCGTTCCATACCTTCGTGTCCCCCATCGTTGACCTTCCCACTGATCTGACAATCCACACTTCATCTGACCAACGTTATACGCTCACTCGCTTCGACCAATCACCACCATTAGATCATTTCCGCCAGATCTAACGGCAATCACGCATATTTCTCGGGCAAACAAGAGAGAAGGATACCTGCCTAATAAAGTGGTTTCCTCTCTTTCCTCCGATGCTACATGGAGGGTGATGAATGGAATTGGGTGGGCTTTGACCTTTACCACTTACCACCCAATGACCACCCAATATAAACCATTTCCACTTGAATAAACTACTCCCACGCGTTATCCTTCAAGCACCTCCTTGGCCCAATAGTCGTTCGATCTACCCATCTAAGATCTGATGGCTCGGACTTATTCCACTCCCACCATGACTTAAAGCCTCCGACGATTGATCTCCTCTACCCATTCCTCCAAATCCAACGGCCCCCGTTCACGATCACCATAGTTCATCCTTCATCACCAGACCAACATCTTGACTGTCGATCCACACCATCCAACGGCCCACATGTCCTCGTACCCTACTTCCCATCAGTCACCTGGGGAGGAAATTTGTTGGCTTTGTTAGTGTTTTTGACAGTCGGATTGTTGAACTGAAATAATGGAATGCATGGCCGAAAGGGGAAAAAACAACAGCATGATGCAGCCGAACCAACAGAAATGATTATGGAACATCACTGGCATGAGTGAACCACCTTACAACGTGGTGAAATTACCAGAATTTGATTACCATGTTTGTTAGAAATAGAGCTCTCTGAGCTCATGTTTGTCTAGTTATGGCATCAAGTGGTTAGAAGACAAAGGGGATAGATTAAGACATCTCAAGCCTCAGAGAGTTCAAAAGTATTGTAAAAAGCCTATAAATAAAAGTTGGAAGTAATAAGGGTTCAACTTTTGGGAGACTGTGGATACTCTGTTCCTCCTAGTGTCTCATCTTCATTCCAGTAATACATGCTTCTTTTATCGTTACATGTTCAATTCCCATCTTCTCCTTGATTCTAAGCTTGCACCTGAATAGGTTATTCATGTTTTCTTCTATGTCTAATGCCAGATAACTATCATCTTATCTTTGCATTGATAAATTAGATTTGCAAGTTTCATTTACTTTCTGTAGCTAGCCATTCATATGTGTTTATATATGTATCTATCAGTACAGTCAGGATTCTCCATTTATTCGTAGAATCTATAAACCATTGAGCATTAGTGGTTGAAAGCCTTGTCAAGCTGAGGGTGCTCATGCATGTCTTGAGTGAAAACGGAGTTGAAATAGTCATCTGACTTGATCCAAGCCCCAATCCATTCCAATAGTTCAGAGAATGATATTGAAGATTTATATGTTACCAGGCATCTCCGAGCTACAACCTAAGAGAGTTTCTTGGAGTGCTAACATAATTGGCGTCATTGCCGGGGAGAGGAGACTGAAGCTCAGCTTCCCTGGGGGATGACATAGATCCAGCTTTTATGATAGACAAAGTCTAGACACTATTTGGGTTGTATTCATCTATCTGGCGACGCTACTGGAAGATGAACCTCTTTGTGACTCCACTCCATAGTTCTGTCTTAGTTTGTGAGGCATACTCGGAGACATCCCCAGAAGCCATGAGTTGACCTAGTACCTGACCCCAAAAAAATCATCAAAGAAAGAAAGGTGTTGCAAAAAGGAGCATCAGGTTCAGGTAGCTTTGAACAATATTCTACATCTCTTCAAGAAAATCCTGTAATAGAAAAAATACATGTTGAGAGTATAGCATCTAATACTAGTAGTGAAGAAAAAATCTCAGAGATTCATAGAGCTCCTTATTCTTTAGGTTCTTCTTTCGTTGTAAGCCCAAAGGAAGCCTCTCCTCCTATCCATCATACTCCTTTAGTCCTATCAGTCACTCCTCAACCCTCTGTCATTCAGACGTCAAGTACCCTTATAGCCACCATAGCTATGGCAGCACCACAAGCACCTACCAAAATCAAAAGAATCATAGCTGCTAGGTATGGACCTCTAGTACTGCCCACTCCTTTGAATGGCATTCCTACTGGAGAATATCAGAAGTATATTCCTAAGTTCACTGGGACTGAAGGTGTTACAGCTGAGGAACATCTTGAATCATTCTATAGCTATGCTGATAACCTGGACATTAGTGAAGTTGATGTATGGATGAGAGTCTTTGTTGAAAGTGTTATCACTCAGGTTGTCCCTAGGCTCCTTATAGGGATACGGTTGAGGTAACCACAAACCAATCTTTGGATTGCAAGTTCTAGCCCACCTGCAATCAGAGAGGGCTCTCTCTATAATGATTCAACTTTGTTGATGATCTTAGGCTAGCTTTTGGCTCAGGGGTTTTTTGTTTGTGTTTGGATGGAAGGTAGGAATCTCAAGCAAAGAGGCAAGGTAAGATGTGATAAGTTTCAAACCATTGGGCGTGGAGTCATGGATTAAGGCTTACTATTGCGTTTTCTTGGTCACAAGGGGATTATGGAGCGGGATAGCCACACAGGATACAATTATCAATCTACTGAAAGGATGGAATGAAAATCAGAGATGAAAGGCAAAGGAGAATCATTTCATCATAATGAAAAAGAGGAGAAATGGATGAATGGTGATCTAGGAGTAGTTAAGAATTCCTAAATATTCATTCATATGTGAAAGAAACAGCATAAACAAGATCATTTAAGTATACATGCTCATAGCTATTTCTGATGAAAACATAGAAAAATGCAGAAATTGAACTTAAGGTGTAGTGAAACAAACCTTAAGCTCTTCTTTTTTCCTGCAATTTAGAAGGCAGAATGGTGGTAAAAACATGAAAATTAACAGAGGAGAGAAACACTTATTGAATCATGTAGAAGCACAGGAATTCTGTAATCACTCCTTGGCCAAATGAACACATCAAGTAGTTTCGAAATCCACGCTTTCAGCAATCTTTGATTATAGAAACATGACAGTTACAGTGCGGGTCTCTGCTTGGAGAAATTGCTGGGAATCAGACTAAGCAATGTCTTAGACTCACTGACTAACCAACCTACCAACCAACCAACCCCTCACTACATTGTTCAAGGTGGTATATATAAGAAAAATATCGGAAATACATTCATTACAATTGACCTAAACAGGCCTGCTAGAAAAGCTTTTCAAAAATCTAAGTGTTGCTGGAATTAAATGCAAGTAAATCCTTTTGGCTGCGCTAGGGGCAGCTGAATCAGAAAAGACTACAATGTGGCCCTTGGAGGCTTGATGCGGTGCTGCTGGAATGATTATGCTTCGGGAACTGTAGTTCTACTCTGGTGTGAGTTAAATGTGCAATGATTATGATTTGAGGGCTTCGAGTGGCTTCGCCCTCTTTCTTTGACTCTGCTGGAAGGCATTAAATGTTCTCCTGCTTCGGGCCGCTTGCTTAAGATTTTCACTGATACTCTTTGCCGCTACATTGATGGATTCCGCCACCTACTGATACTCTTTGACACGCTTGATACGTGATGATTTGATCTGATACTCTTTAAACTCTGTCATCGATCTTCTGTTGTCTTTAAACTAGATCAATTTGGCACGATTGGGCGATTTTCGGGCTTTTTCGGCGCACAACGGGCCAAGGAATCAAAAGATTCCCCAAAACGGCCTCTGTTTCTTGGTAGCGCTAATCGCGCATCGAAAACGGCCTCTGTTTCTTGGTCTGGAGCTCCAAAGTTCGATTTCTCTTCCTGCGCGAATTTTCAGCTTTCTGGCTGTTGACGTCAGCATGACGTCGAATGTACGGTGGATGACGTCAGCCTCCGGTGGGTCCCTAGTACAGAAGTGACATGGCGGGGTGCTGATACTGAAGGCGATGCGATGAACTTCTCTGATGCGATCGCAATATCGCATCGGCGGGGAGCGGAAGGTGTTTCAGTTGGACATTTGGTGCTTGCGACCGCCGATCGTCGATATCGCGATATCGCGTTGGGTGGCGACGGATGGGTCAAAACTTGCATGGAGAGGAAACTGCGATCTTGCGATGCGATCTGGCTTTCAAGGGTCTGCGGAGTGTTAAGGAAGTCAGCAAGGGGTTTGTTGCGTTCGAAGGAGTAAGTAAGTGGGTGTGAAAGGAGTTTGAGGCTTCGAAAGGGGTCCGATCACCTCAAAGGGATTTTATACTCTGGAAGGAGTCCATTGTATTTGGAAGATGGTTTGAAGGGGCAGCATGAGGGTTCTTGCTAAGTTTCAGGTAAACTGAGCAATTCCCGGGGGACTTATGGTTATTTTTCAACCAGGGGGAGGGATATTTACATAGGGGAGGATTTACATAATATTAGTAAGGGGATGGGAAAATATAGGGAGTTATATAATAATGTCAGTAGTTAATATGGATATGGTAAGAAAGCGCTAAGTTCAGGAGACCTTAGGCTGTTATAAGGGGATAGAACCATTCTTCAGAGAGAGTATGGAACAACTTTGAGTAAAGCAGATCTTTACCCAAGAAAATGCTATGAAAATGATGAAACTTAAGAGGTATCAAGCAAATCTTGACCTCTTTTGGGGAAGTTAGTTAATGATTGGGGGAAAGTGGAGAAAGGGAGTTAGTTATATCTATTTCTGAGCTTCTCACATAGAACTACCTGCTGATTGTGTCCTGAGTAAGATGACACCTGAAAACCTGGAACTGATCAACAGTTAGGATTCAGCAACCTCAAAACTACCTACCCAGCCTACTTACCTAGCATTTTTTCTTCTTTTGATTTGGGTGCACTTAGATTTGCAGACCCATCATTCTATTTTTTCTTTTCATTCTTTCCTATCTACAGACTACCCTCATTTCATCCGAGGGCCCAGATTAAACTGTTGGGCTCCTCTGCTTCTCTACCTATCTAAGAATTTGCTAAGATTAAGTTGTTTGGACAGATTTACATTCTCTATATTATAAAACAAGAAATTTAAACCTAGGGAGACCAAGATTAAGCTGTTTGGACCTCCCTTTAGCTGGAAATTGGCAATGCCGGAATAACTTCTCAAAAATTTGGAAGGCAATTAAATGAACTCTGAGTAGCCTTCTTCGCTTGGAGACTGTTAAGCAAATATGGAGCATTTCAGTATGCGAAGTATGACATATTTGGCCTGTAAAAATGTCAATCATGAAATATGAGTAACCTGCTACAGCAGGAGGCTAACACTAGTGAGGAATCCTTCACCTAGGGTTTTTTCCCTTTAAATTTATGCTTTCAGTTAGGGTTTTTTTTGTTTCTTTATTAAAAAAATATCTTCCCTTCATAGGAAAAATGAACCCGTAACACTTTTTTCTGTTCTATAAAACCCCACTTTCTTTTTGCAAAAATTAAAACCCGTAACTTTTCCTTTAGAAACTCTACTTCAATCTCATTGTTTGTTCACAAAAAAACAATTCTCCAATTTTTTTATTTTTTATTTTGTCTGCAAATATTATCAAAAATAAAATACATGTTCTTTTTGTGCAGTCTGTGGTTAGGGTTTCAAAAAATATGAGCACTTCCATAGATTTTAATTTGCATGAACTGCTACCTTCAGCGATCCATTTATTTAAATCAAGAATGCAGTTGTCAAATAAAAATTCCACGTCTTATGTTCAACTCTGATGGCAACTTTGGTTACTCGTGATAGCGACTTCTCCATGCTCTGACCTCTTTTAATTTCCAGGAACACTCAATCAATTTATGTGTGATTCGTGGCTCAGTTCTACATACACAACTTCAAAATACTCTTACATGCTTCAAAACTTAATAGTGGTGGCTCTATTCATTTGCTTGCTCACCTGACTGATCCCTTATAAAGTCAACTGATTTGTTTTGCGGTTTTATTTTAACGGCGACTTCAATCAAGATTAAATAACTACTATCCCTCAACAATTTTCGGTGGCGTAACTTTTTTTAGAAAAAAACACAACGCTTGTTTCTTTTGCACGGATTAGTGCCAGATTTTCCTCTTTCAGTTAGCAATCTGACTTCTTCTTGGCTTGGTGTCAATTGATCTTATATGGGTGGTTGGCTTTCGGCTTACTTGAATTTTCTTTGCGGTGTTGCTTCACAACTCAGTGAGCCCAACTTGGCCTTTCTACATAGGTGACTCTTCTGGGTTTTCAACAGACTTAAACTTAATTCATATCCCTCATAAAGTAGACTTAATACCACTTTTTGTTACTTTATCCCATTAACATTTAAAATAAGAAATAAATGTGTAAGAATTGGAAATTGATTCACACAAAAAAAAAGAAGAAATTTACGTGGTAAAACCTTGACAGTGTGTTCAGGAAACCTCCACGGGGCAAGGGATTGGAATTCTTATTGCTCCATGTCAAAAAATGACTCTCCAATATACATCAAGCCTCTTGTTAAATCACTAATTTAATATGAATTATTTTGTTATGTAACTTCCTATAGTTACAAAACTGTTTGAACGGTAAGTTAGTTTTACTAATTACATCAATACAATTAAATGATAATTTGTTGTCATTTCTGACAAAATTGTACACAAAATGTTTGCAAATAAGAGTTCTAGTATTCCATAAAATGGTTTCATAGTTCAAAAACCACTAAAATTGGAGGAGAGACTAGAATTTTATAATTTTCTTTAGTAATGGCTAGTTGGATCTCATTCCCAAAACAATATTTTTTACTTGTGATCCACAACCCAAGGATCAGTAAATGCAGAAATAAAATATACTTGAATTAAAATACTTGTCCAAAAAGGAGTTTGACTTGGCTTTCTTACCCCTTAAGTGCAATTTTCCTTTTGAATTGAACCCATAGAGGAAACACTTAATGTATAGTAACATTGGTTTAACCAATTTCCAACTTAAAATGTCCTAATAACTCTCTTAGGTGGTTCAACTTAGCTTGTGTAGCTTAATTTGTTCCATGAGTTTCTCAACTTGGTCCATGGAAGTTTTCTTGGTGGAAATGTGAATGGCTTGACTTTGCATGACTAATTTTTGTCCACATAACTGTCCAACGGTCCATTTGGATTCTTAATAAGCTCAATGTTCCCTTTGTGACCTATAACACCTAGTGAAAAAGGGGTCGATTTGGCCCACTAACTAGATTTCCAATTCCTTGGGCTCTTTTGACTAGGAATTTGACTAAACATTGGATCTTTGACCATCTTGAACATTCCACTAGCCCCACGGACAATTCTCTCTCTCTCTCTCTCTCTCTCTCTCTCTCTCTCTCTCTCTCCTCTGAGGGGAAAGAACAACGCTTAGCCCAGTGTACACCAACATTTCAAGTTATCCAAAGTTAGACTCATTTCCTTTTTAACACACTGATATATCCTCTGAGGGGAAAGAACAACACTTTCCCTAATAACGATTCACAAGTCGATTCCCTTAGACCAATCACAAACCTGCTGCAATATTTTAACATGAACCTGGAGGCTTGAGTTGTGACACAAGGTTATGAACTTGAGATATGGACTTGGTTAATGGCCATGAGGTTCACCATATCTCAATTTATTTTTTTAAGTTCTTGAAATTTCGAACCTCAACGTTGAAGTTCAACAAATCTTGTGACATAGTATTAGATAAAACCTTCTGACTACAAAATCCTCTCAAACTTTTCAAACATTACTGCCACATTTACATCTACTACAAAATCTTCTTCCAATTTTATTTGTGCCAATTCAATCTCATCAAGATCAGTCTACATTGCCACTGCTCGATCTTCCCAAAAATATTCACTTATATGTCTCCAAAATTTTAGCTACCATAAAGGAATCCTCTATATATTGTTCAAATTTCCCCTTTCTGTGAACCACACCTTTTTGAATGAAAGTGAGACAACTAGAATCCTCAAAATTAAATTCTTTCAACAACTAATTTCAAGCATGTATCTATGATTAGAGTTCCCCATCTACCTTGATACTCTCTAATTATGATTTTCGAGGATCACCCTTTTAGTCTCAAACAAAATGGTGGGTAACAAAACTATTACAAATGATGGATAGATAAAAAGTTTGAGCTTAAACTCCTTTTACAATAAAATAGTATTTTTCTTATTTTGTTTTTAGGAAAATATTACAAAAAAAATCTAAGTGAAATAAGAGCAAATTAATCATACAAAATGCATGCATGTGGTGGCACATTTCATCTTCCTCAACCCTCAATCTTATGCAAATTGCAAGCAAAGTGTCACTTGTCCTCATGTGCAAGAACATTCCTTAAGAATAACCACCTCAATATATAATAATACAATTCTGGGCAAAGAGGTAGGGCACCTTCGCAATATAGGTGTGAAAATGCCAAGAGTACCAACTCTCATAATAAGGGCACTCCAATACAAGCATGTATCTTCCAAGTGTCATGATACTTCTAAATGCATGTGGTGCCACATCTCATATTCCTTAACCCTCAAGATTATGCAAAGTGAAACCAAAGTTCCACTTGTCCTCTTCATGTGCAAGGGCCCTCCTTGAGAATAACCACCTCAAAATATAATAATAAGATGCCACATAAAATAGGTAAGGCACATCTCCAAAATAGGCATGAAAATGTCAAGTGTACAACTCTTATGGCGTGGGCACTATCTAATACAATCATGCAAATTCCAAGTATTGTGATAAGGGTGCTCTTCTAGAATCTATTTCGATGAAAAACCAATATAAAACATGTTATTTAGGATGTGTTCCCTTGTTATGTGTGCTACATTGACCACTTGACTATAAATTACTCTTCCAACTAGCATGTCCTCAGAAAGAGTGCATTTGGTCCACATAGAAACCTTCACCATAATCATATATTCAATGCATGAAATTACATTTGAAGAAATATACTGGTGCATCCTTGGTATTTTTGAACTTATAGCCTCCTTTGATTAAGTCAACCATGAGGAAGCCTACATAGAAAGTGCACCCTAACAAATTATGTAATTTTATGGCATTAAAACCATCTTATCTCCTTAAACAATGTGCAAGTGGACCTATAAAAGTGGAAAAAACAATTACAAATCAATTCATAATGTGTGTAAGGTGTGAACAATCTCATGCAAAGTGCAAGTAGGGACCCATAGAAGAGTGCACCACCTAATGCCCTAGGCGATTGTGCACACATGTAGACAAGTGAGTGGATGATGTGAATAAGTGAGTGAGTTACCAAAATCCCAGGGCACATGCATGATAAAACTCTTAGTCAACCATGAATACCCAAATACCTCCTCAATATGTTTTCCAAAGGATAATAATGTGACATGGATAAGTTAGTAAGTGTGAACAAGGTTAAAATGAGGCACGGCAAAATTGCATGAGGAGAATAATTAAGTATTTAGTGGGATGCCTCAACATGTGTGCCAAGGGGAAAGTTCTCACCTCATATTATGTACCACATAGACATAAAGTTGTATTATGTAGTGACAAATCAAGATAAAATGTAGGGAATTAGGCTTGTTACCCCTTATGTTAGCAAGGTACATCATAGACATGCAATATATTTCACCACCATTGTAAGCCCAAGGTCACAAGTCAAAATCCTTGTAAAAACAATGTGATGCCCTACGTTAGGTGTCCTAGACTTGTTTGATTATACCATGGCCAGTCCCTTGAAGTTCATCTCTAGTTCCTTTTGTTGTGTATAGAATTGGAGGGACTTGGATGGGTTTTCATAATAACTCATGGTTTTAGATGTTAGAAATTATAGAAAGAAAGGATAAATTTGATTTGTGCCTTAGTCAAATTTAGTAATTCGATTTTCCACATTAGCAAGATGACTTGAATGGTAGTTAACTTGTGTGACATGGCCCTTTTCTACAATTTAGCTCAATATATTCGAGTTATAGGCTAGAAGTAGAGTTATGCATGTGATTATTGCTAATATTTAGCAATCTAGTTCAGTTATTTTAAGTTTGACTCAGTTAAATGAGCTCAAGTACCTAGTTGAGTCAATTGAAGGTCAACTGAGTAGAAGAATTGTTGTTAGCTTAGTGATCTCTCAGTTAAACTTGTCAATCAACTAAAAATAGCCTAGACATGCATGGAATTCGATTTTCCTAGCTGGAGTGGACGAAAAGGGACATTGTAATTATCAATTGTATACTAATTGAGCGTACAAAATTGAAAGCTAAGTAGGTGAATCATTCCTTGGGAATTGTGCAAGAAAATAGGAGACAATTCCTACTTTTTAGGAGCTAATTTCATTCAGGATTGTGCAAGGAAATAGGAGTTAGATAGGGCCTTGAATTGGCTAAGTGTTGGCCAGAGTAGGACAGTTGATAGGAGAATATGTTTATAGTAAAATTTGTGCTTCAAAATTGAAGCAAGACATTGTAATAGTTTCTCATTCTCATTTGATTAATGAAAAGTAGCGGAGGGGTTTCCCCCAGTTGGGTTCCCCTATAAATCATTATGTTATTGTGGTGTTCTAATGGTTGCATGTCCTTGCATGTTTTTCTAAATTGTTATTTCTATTCAGAAGAACAACAGAGGAAATTTATAATCTCTTGTTTTTAGTACGAATACATC
Organism: Pinus taeda; assembly: GCA_000404065.3. Taxonomy (NCBI): domain Eukaryota; kingdom Viridiplantae; phylum Streptophyta; class Pinopsida; order Pinales; family Pinaceae; genus Pinus; species Pinus taeda. The sequence goes on along the minus strand of APFE030240409.1, from coordinate 336,024 downwards.
AGTAGTAGCAAATTTATAGTAATTTCTACATGGTATTAGAGTAGAAATCACACTAGAAACTAGTCAATAGAGATTCTCATTTAGATATTTTCATAAGTAGATTCAGTGAAGTAGTTTTCTTCCATGTGGGAAAATGTATTTAAATAGATTGAGATTAGAGTATGCTCTTGAGGGAACCTCATATTCGGTAGCCTAGAAGGATAGGATGGAAGTAGTGTTCAATGATAATGGTATGCTAGAGTACACCAAAAATGACATTCCAAATCCAACAATATCAGATGAACAAAAGTTAGCCCAATGGAAGAAGGATACCAAAAAATCCAAGTAGGTCATCCTACAGGGTGTGAGAGACCACATAGTATCGAATTTACATGGAAAGGAGACTCACTTTGCTATGTGGAAGAACCTCATCGAGCTATTCGAAAATGGCAGTGATGCCAAGAAATTAGCATTGAGGGACAAGCTCAGAAACATCCACATGTAGAAAGGGGAAGTCATCCCACATTACCTCTCCAAGTTCACTCACTGTCAAGATGAGCTTGAAGAAGTTGGACAAAACATTCCCTCTTTAGAACTAGTGACCCTATCTCTCCTAGGCCTTCCAAAATCCTAGCATAACTACTAGGTCTCTGTAAATGGGAGGGACAAATTTCCCAATTGGGAGAGAATTTGGTCCAATCTGGTGCTGGAAGAAATTCGGTGGAACATTAGACATGGAGTAACATCCAAATTTGAGGAGGAAGATAATTTTTCCTTGGTTGGGAAGGGAAGGAAAGGAAAGTGCAAGAAGGCCCAAAGAAAACCAGAGACCAGCCAGAACAATGGAAAGAAGAAATACTTAAGCAAGATAAAATGTTTTTACTGCCATGAATTCGGGCACTATGCAACATATAGAAAATCATGTAGATTCACAAGATAATGCAATTTTCTAAAGAAAGAGACAAGAATCTACTTCTACTCTTTACAATGGAAGCCCATAAACATCAAGAAAAAAATAATCAATAGAGGAAGAGAATCAAAGGCATATAACACAATAAATATCTGAGGAAATCCATAACTCAAAACCCCACTATCTATTTTGTATTAATCCGTAAAATCAAGATTAAATTACAATGCTTGTTCTCTCTAGAACAAACCCACCACTCAGCAAATTCAATCTCCAGCTCATAAGTAAGATCAAGGCCAAATATTAGCCTCTTCACAAGCTCTTCAAGTCTCTATTCCATTGTGTAATTTCTATGAAGAATAGCTTGTATTTAAAGGGAAATAAAGCCTTTAAAAACTGTGCAATCCCTTAAGGATCAGTTCCTGAATGCATGCATAACTCAAAAAAATCTAAAACAAATAGTATATTATCCCTGCACTCTAGTCTCAACTGGGTCTTTCTTAGAATTGACATGCATAAGTTTTTGATGAGTACATTTTTAGTTAATTAGAGTAGCATTAATGGTGTTCATTAGTGTCACCACTGATTGTTAACTCACTATTAGTTCTCTCAATCAGTTTGAGAACTAATTTAACTAAACTGACTCATGAAACTGAGTCTTCTATTTTAGAGCTCATAATTAACTCACACTGGACTCCTACAAAGTAGGGAGAACATATACATGACTTCAAAAAGACTTCCAACTTGAATTTCCTAAGTTAAGTAATTTTAATAAACTTAATTTAACTATTTTAAGCTGTTATGAGAATAGAATTTGAATTTAATTCACAATTTAATTCAAGGACAAAATAAATTGGAATTTCTTGTTTCCATTTCTCAACATTCACTCTCAAAAAGAAAGGGATTATCAACTACCCCGATCCTGTCTTTGTGAACTCGAATTTACATCTTAATAATGCCTTTGTCAAGATGTCAACTTCTTGCTCCTTCATGGGAATGTAATCTAACAACATGATCCGCCTCAATACAAATATTTGAGATGATGATACTAGATATCAATATGCTTGGACCGATCATGAAAGACTGGATTTTCAAATAGTTTGATACAACTTTGATTATCACAATAAATCAATGTCAGATCCTTCTGCTAACCAAACAAACCAACCATGATCTTCCTCATCTAGATAGCCTGTTAGGTCCCTATACTACTAGTGTAAACCCTTATTGTTATTAGTACAACCCCCTTATTATATTTTTGTTCCCATGTAGTCCCCATATTTTTATTATTGTGCCCCATAGAAGCCCACTATTGTTATTATTGCGCCCTTACATTATTATTGCTATGTCGGCTCTGATTATATTATGACCCCTTAGACTCCTATATATAGAAGGGAGATCTTGTCATTTGTATCATCTAAGAATTGTTCATTTGTGTAATTTAAAGGAATTTCCCCCTTGAAGAGGTTGAATTATAAGGCGTTGATATTTCTTTTCTATATTTTTGTGAGCTGGTTTCATAACATTATCAGAGCTTTGGATTCTAGGGTTTCGCTACTCCAAAACAGGTCATCGTGGAAGTTTCGCTACAACGTGTTTTCTAAGAAGTTTCAGAAGATAAAACAAAAACCCATTTGAGAAGAAAACACGTTGAACCTAGGGTACGAATTTCAAATCTTATTTCACTATATTTTCGGAGAGATGATATGAGGAAGTTAGGTTTTTTGCAAGCTCCATAATTTCATCTCAAACAGGTCATCGTGGACTTTTCACTCTAATATGTTTTCTATGAAGGTTTAGACTTTGCAATTAAAACCCATTTGAACAGAAATATTGGGGAAGCTCTGATCCAAATTTTAGATCTTGTCTCACTATAGTTTCAGAGATATAGTCTGAGGAAGTTAGGGTTTTCGCAGACTCCCAAATTACATTCTAAATAGGTGACCTTGGGAAAATCATCATAAATTTCTCTCTGGGAATCAGATTGAAATTTCGTAAGAAGTTATAGAAAGAGGATGGACTTTGGTTTGCTGTGTATATTTTTCAAATCCTAAGGTTGAGACATTGACAAGTACCACTTCGTACAAGTGTGCTCTATTGAACCAGACTATAATCAGGTCATCATGGGAGTTTTGACATAATTCTCCCTTGAAGAATCCAATCTTGATTAGACTTGTGGGGTTAGAAAGATAATGCAGAGGGATACTGTGAACGAAATTGAAAAACTTGGAGATCTGAAATTACAGAGTTACATTCGTTTCAATACTGAGCTCCTAAAATCAATAAAAGGCGATATGAGGAAGTTTGATGGCAAGGATCCAGTAAATTGGATACTACAGATGGATAAATATTTTGATCTACATGAGGTGCAACTATTACAAAAGGTACGTATTGCATCTTCATATTTAGAATCAGACCAATTTTTATGGTACAAAGGGCTTTTTTCTTGTAAACCACTTATTACGTGGTCAATTTTCATGGAGGAAATGATAGCAGATTATGAGGATACAAAGAGAAACACCTTCTTTATCCAATTGATAAATGTAAAACAAAAGTGTCTAAGGGCAGAGCACATTGAGGACTTTCAAAAATTGAGTATAAAGGAAAATAATATTTTAGAGAAGCAAAGTATTGACATTTCCATAGGGACTTTAAAGGATAACATCCAAAATGAGGTTCGTCTTTGGGAACCAGATTCATTGAAGAAGGAATTCAGGTTGGCAAGAAAAGTGGAAAGCAAAATTATGGAAACAAGGAATTCTACCCCTCACAACTATAAAGAGGAAGTGTTGTTTCTCCTAGCCTTCACACACCTACAAGTTTGACACCACAAAATTTGGAGAAGAAGAAGAGCAAAAGACTTTGTTACAATTGTGATATCAAAATACAATAAAGGTCATAAGTGTGTTGAGAAGAAATTATTTTAACATTGATTGTGAAGAGGAGGAAGAAAAGGATTAAGAAACATCAAAGAAGAGGATATACACCAAGAACCAACCCTGGATAAATAAGAAATGAATCCAACCATATCTTGTAAGCATTGGCAAGAATTACCACTCCTCAAACTCTCAAGATAGAAGGACATATCAAGAAGAAAAAGGTTCAAGAAGTGAAAGATCACATCGAGAAAGAATCAATGAATCCGACCATATCTTGTAATGCATTGGCTAGAATTACCACTCCTCAAACTATCAAGATAAAAGGACATATCAAGAAGAAAAATGTTCAAGAAGTGAAAGATCACATCGAGCATAAAGAAATGAATCCGACCATATCTTGTAATGCATTGGAAGAAATTACCACTCCTCAGACTCTCAAGATAGAAGGATATATTAAGAAGAAAAAGATTCAAGTAGTGAAATATAATATCGAGCATCAACAACAAGTTCTACAACTTTTAAAGGATAATGCCACTTTGATGTAGAATCGAATGAAACAACAAGCAACTCAACATCATAGTGAAAGAATTTTTGATGTAGGTGATTGTGTATTTTTACGGCTACATATCAAACAAGCTATTTAGAGAAGGAAATGTTGGCAATACTACATGCACTTAAGAAATGGAGACATTACCTAATGGGAAGACACTTCAAGGTAAAAGTGGATCATGATAGTCTTAAATACCTTTTAGAATAAAGATTATCTTTAGAAGAACAAAACAAATGGGTCACAAATATGTTGGGTTATGACTTTGAAATCATATACAAAAAAGGAAAGAAAAATGTTGTTGTAGATGCACTCTCAAGAAAGGATGAGGATGTGGAAGCATTGTTTTGTGTTATTTCTATTATTCAACCATATTGGATAATCAAAGCAAGGGATGAATGGAAGAAGGACAAAGAAGTGTGGCCACTCATTCAAAAGTCACAAAAGATCCCAGTTCAAACAATATTGCCAAAACTTGATGAGGAAGGAAAAATCATATTGGAATCAGGAGTTGTCACATAAATAAGAACTTGACAACTATGAAATCAATCAATTTCAAAGTATCTCATTAAGTGGAATAACTTACCCGCTAAAGATTACATATGGGAGGACAATAATTTCATAAAGAAGCATCAAGAACTAATCAAGCATTGAGGACAACACTTTTTGAATCAGAGGGGAATGTTAGGTCCCTATACTACTAGTGTAACCCCTTATTTTTATTAGTACAACCCCATTATTATATTTTTGTGCCCATGTAGTCCTCATATTGTTATTATTGTGCCCCATATAACCCCACTATTGTTATTATTGCACCCATACATTATTATTGTTATGTCGGCTCTGATTATATTAGGACCCCTTAGACTCCTATATATAGAAAGGAGAAATTGTCATTTGTATCATCTAAGAATTGTTCATTTGTGTAATGTAAATGAGGTTGCCCCCTCAAAGAGGTTGAATTCAAAGGCGTTGATCTTTCTTTTCTATCTTTTTGTGAGCTGATTTCATAACGAGCCTCACACGCTGCCTAACTTGCAACCATGTACTCTTCCTCTATTGAACTGAGTGCAACTGATCTTTGTTTCCTGTTGTACCAAGAAACTCCTGCTGATCCAATACTAAATATCCATCCTGATGTGCTCTTCCTGTCAGATGGATTCCCTGCCCAATCTATATTGGCGAAGCCTTGAAGCTTCACTCCCTCTATTTGTCTGTACCATAACCCAAACTAAGTAGTGCCTCTGAGGTATCTCAATACATGCTTTGTCACCTTCCAATACAACTTCGTAGGCCTAACCATTGCTTGACTAAGCTAGTTAACTGCATAGCACATATCCGGTCATGTTTTCACCAAGTACATGAGTGAACCCACAAGCTGCTTGTAAACAATAGCTTCCACTACTTCCCCTGAAGTAGCATCCTCCTTCCTCCAGTTACTAGCTAGAGGAGTATCCATGTGTTTGTTGCTATCCATGCAGAATCTCCTGAGTATCTCGTTGGCGTACTTCCCCAGAGGTACAAACAACTCCCCACCTCCCTACCATACCTCCATGCCAAGAAAGTAATGCATGAGCCCCATGTCCTTCATCTGAAACTCTCTTTCAAGGTCCTCCTTGCAATATTTGATGAGCTTCTCATAACCTGTCAGTATGAGATCATCTACATAAAGTACAATGATCAACAACTTACGTTCCACCACTATGTGATACATGTTTGCATCCACTTCACTCTTCGTGAAGCCCAACCTAATGAAGTAGCTATCTATCTTGGTGTACCAAGCACGGGGTGATTGCTTCAGCCCATACAATGCTCTCTTGAGTCGGCACACATGTGACTCACAGTGCAAGGTTTCAAAACCTTCGGGTTGCTCTATGTACACCTCTTCCTTAATCATGTTATTAAGGAAGGCAGTGTTCACATCCATCTAATGGATCTTCCAACCCATCTGTACTAAAAGTGCCATACTAGATCTAATTGATGAGTACCTTGCAACAGGAGCAAAGGTCTCATCATAGTCAATCCACTCTACTTGTGAAAAGATACAAGCAACAAATCTAGCCTTATGCTTCTCCACGCTACCATCTGTAGTTTTCTTTACCTTGTAAGGCCAACGGGAGCTTACAACTAAATTTTCCTCTGGTCTTGGGGCCACATCCCAAAAATTGTTTCGAACTATGGAGTCATACTCCTCCACCATCACATCAACCCACACGAGTTGCTGCACTGCTTCTTGAAATGAAGATGGCTTTGTCACAACAAATTCACCCATAAGTGCCATGTACGCTAAGAATAGGGTGCTCCCACATTCTCTCGTGCATCATCCAACAATTTGTCACCCTCTCTAGTGTGCTTTCTTCCCTCTTTGGAAGACTTTGCCTGAGTGGATGTCTCTACTCTTTGAACCTCTGCATGGCTGCTCCACATCAATTTGAAGCCCTCAACCTTAGGAGAAAAAATCTCCTCATCCGCATGCAGCTCAAGCTCCCTCTTAAGGGATACTCACATGGCCTTCTCCTCATTGACTCTGATATCCCTGCAAACCACTGTCATTTGACTGGTCGACATGTACACCCGATAGTTGTGGGTTGTTAGATCTAAGACTTTTGTGATCCATAATGTAGAAATCAGTCTTTCGGATTAATCACATCGTTAGGATTGGGTCGATGTTTCGAACCAACTAATGTGGGTCATCTTCAGGACAAGGTGAGAAATCAATCGATTTGAGAGAACAAATAGTAGGGATGCAACATTGTTCAGGGTTAGCCATTGGTGAAATCATTATTGAGAACACAACATTATTTAAGAATATGAGGTAAAGAGATGTTTGTTAAATTATTTAATATTTAGTTAGAATCTAGCTGTTATGTAATAATTAAATATTTTATATCGATATTATAAATT
>APFE030240409.1:285343-326827 GCA_000404065.3 Pinus taeda | reverse complement strand
ATTCTTAGATAACATTATTATATAAATAATTTATAATATTGATATAAAATATTTAATTATTACATAACAGTTAGTTTCTAACTAAATATTAAATAATTTAACAAACATCTCTTCATCTCGTCTTCTTAAATAATTTTTTCTCTCCTCAGTAGTGATTTCACCAATGACTAATTTTAAATGGTCAGCCTTGAACAATGATGCATCCTTGCTATTTATTCTCTCAGATCGATTAATTTCTCACCTTGTCTTGAGGATGAACCACATTAGTTGGTTCGAAATGTTGACCCAATTCTAACGATGTGATTAATTTGAAAGACCAATTTCCAAGTTGTGGGGTGTATCAATGTACCCCACAAATATCACCAACTCTTCTGTTGGCTCAAGCTTCTTCCATGCATCTTTGGTCAAATGGCAATAAACCGATGACCCAAAAATCCTGAAGTGACCAACCTCTGGCCTCTTACCGGAATAAGCCTCCTCTGGTATCTTCATCTCAAATATCTGATGTGGGCTGCGATTATGAACATAAGCCGCTGTGTTGCATGCCTCAGCTCATAAGTGTAGTGGTAGGACTTGATCATGCAACATCACCTTTGCTGCCCCTACTATGCTCATGTTCTTCCTCTTGGAAACCCATTATGTTGAGGGTTATGGGGTGCCTTCAACTCTCGTTTAATCCATTCCACTGCACAAAATTTCTTAAAATCATTGGAGACATACTCATCACTGTTATCACTCCGTAGAGCTTTAACCATATTTCCATACTTTTTCTCTACCAATGCTTTGAACTCACAAAACTATGTAAAATATGATCGTTTTTATGCATAAAAGTACCCAAAATTTATGAGAATAATCATAAAAAAAATATAGCATATTTACCTATGTTTAGCCGTGGATGCTGTCAAGAATGTTCCACACACATCTGAATGGATTCTCTCTAGAATAGACTCTGATCGACTGTATATATCTCCAAAGGAAGACTTGGTGTATTTTACCAAAGTACAACCCTTTCATGTATCAACTTTATCAAGTGTACCTTTGGGAAGAATGGTAGATATTTGTTGCATTATCTTCAAAGCCCCATTATGCAAGTGGCCCAATAGCCTGTGCCACAACTCGCTAATGTCTTGGCTCAACACCTTTTCCTCTTTTCAACTCAAAGCAACACAATCCTCTACCTCTATCTTATAGATATTCTGATCTTGAATCCCTATCTTCTTTACTTGACCTATGGCTATGTGTCAAAGGAACGCCTTTCCTTTCAAAAAGATCACATCATAGCCTCTATCCTCAAGCATGGCAATGGATACCAAGTTCTTCGCCAGTCTAGGTATGTGCATAACATTCTTCAAGGTGAGTGGAGTCGCATGCTCCCTCTAAAAATTAATAGTGCCCACATGAGTAACACTATACTTACCATCATAACCCATCTCGATATGCATCTTGAGATCTTTCTCCTCCAGTTCACTGAATAAATCTTGTTGCTAGTCATGTGGAAAGAAGCTCCACTGTCTAAGTACCAAAAAATTCCCATCATTGAAGACACCAAGCATGTAATGAGGGAAAATCCAATTCGAACTAGGAGGTCAAAGCCTCACCCGCCACTCCTCATGACGAATTCTCCTTTGACTTCTTGAATGGACAATTTATAGCAAGGTGACCCATTTTGTGACATTGAAAGCATTTAACTTTTGTCATGTCCTTCTTCTTACCTCCATGACAAGAATATGATTTGGAACGAGAAATTTTACCTTTCCCCTTCCTCACCTTAATCACTAAGGCACAATTCTCTTCATCATCAGCCTTTGATGAAGAGACATCCCTAGTGTTCCTCCTGGTCTCATCCTACATCAAATATGGCCATAGTCATTCCTAATTTGGAAGCTTCTCCCAACCATTGACAAACTCCTGATAACTATGCCAATTCTTTGGGAGTCCCAAAAGAGCAAGGCTCACCATATCCTCCTCAAAAACTCTGATTCCAACACTTCCAAGTTCATCCTAACATTGGTGAACTTGGTCAAATACTTTGGAATCATCTTGCCTTTCTCCATCTTGATTTTACAAAGTTTATCTTGTAGTGCCAACTTCCTTTTATCATTTCTATTTTAATACAAGTCCATAATTGTTTTCCACATAACATGCTAGGTTTCCAATCCATAGACACTCAAGACAATATGATCTCAAACATCCTCAAGGATTATCCACCTTGCCTTCACCACACACTTATTCCACTTGGTCAAGTTCTGTGCATCAGTAGCTACTGGCTTAGGAATTGCTTGTTCAACAAATTCGTTCAAGTTGTTCTCCTCTAGCATAGCCTCCATCCTGTCCCTCCAGACTATGAAATTCAAGTTGCCTTCCAAGGCATACTCAAGACTCAACCCATGGAATGCCATCTTCCGATCCTAAATTATGTATTGCAAATTGGACTTTCACCTGTAACCCAGAATCTCAAAACTTCGAAATCTCCTCTGGAGAGATGATTTTAAACCAACAAAATCTCCCTCATTTGAACTTCGATTCAGCCAATTTTTTTTTTTTTTTTTTTTTTTTAATTTGGGTATCTTTTCCCAAGGAATCCAAATATTTAATTTGTTTTTGAAAATTTTGCAAAAAAATTCTTAGATTTTCTCTGCAAACTCTCGGCCCAAAAAGCAATCTTGCTCCAATACCATCTAGAAAATCTTGTAGATTCACAAGTTAATGCAATTTTCTAAATAAAGAGACAAGAATCTACTTCTACTCTTTACAAAGAAAACCCGTAAACATCAAGCAAACAATAAGCAATAGAGGAAGAGAATCAAGGGCACATAACACAATAAATATCCGGGGAAAGCCACAACTCAAAAGACCACTATATTTTTTGTATTAATCTGGAAAATCAAGATGAAATTACAATGTTTGTTCTCTTTAGATCAATTTCAACACTCAACGAATTCAATCTCCAAATCATAGGAAAGATCAAGGAAAAATATTAGCGTGTTCACAAGCTCTCCAAGTCTCTATTCCACTGTGTAATTCCTATGAAGGATAGCTTGTATTTAAAGGGAAATAAAGCCTCTAAAAACTGCACAATCCCTTAAGGACCAGTTCCTGAATGCATGCACTATCAGTGCAACTTAGAAAAATCTAAAACAAATAGTACACTACCGCTGCACTCTATTCTCAACTGGGTCTTCTCAGAATCAAAATGCATGAATTTCTAATGAGTAAATGTTCAGTTAACTAGAGTAGCACTGGTGGAGTTCATTAGTGTTACAACTGACTGTTAACTCACTATTAGTTCTCTCAATCAGTTTGAAAACTAATTTAACTGAACTAACTCATGAAAACAAGTCTTCTATTTAAAACTCATAATTAACTCACATTGGACTCCTACAAAGTAGGGATACCATATAAATGAGTTCCAAAAGACTTCCAACTCAAATTTCCTAGGTTAAGTAAGTTTAATAAACTTAATTTAACTATTTTAAGTTGCTAGGAGAATATAATTCAAATTTAATTCACAGTTTAATTCAATGAAAAATTAAACTAGAATTTCTTGTTGCCATTTCTCAACACTCCCTCTCAACAAGAAAGGGATTATCAACTACCCCGATCCTGTCTTTATGAAACTCAAATTTACATCTTAACAATGCCTTTATCAATATGTAAACATGTTGATCCTCCATGGGAATGTAATATAACAACATGATCCACCTCAATACACAATATCTAAGATTATGAAACTCAAATTTACATCTTAACAATGCCTTTATCAATATGTCAACATCTTGATCCTCCATGGGAATGTAATCTAACAACATGATCCACCTCAATACACAATATATGAGATGATGATGCCAGATATCAATATGCTTGGAACCATCATGAAAGACTTGATTTTTAGAGAGTTTGATACAACTCTGATTATCACAATAGATCACTATCAGATCCTTCTGCTGACCAAACAAACCAACCAAGATCTTCCTTATCCAGATAGCCTCATATGCTATACCAGTTGTACCAAAAAACTATTGCTAAACCAATACTAAATATCCCTCCTGATGTGCTTCTCCTGTCGAATGGACTCCCTGCCCAATCTATATCGGTGAAGCCTTGAAGCTTTAATCCCTCTGTCTGTCTATATCATAACCCAAACTGAGTAGTGCCTCTGAGGAATCTCAATACATGTTTTTCTGCCTTCCAATACAACTTGGTAGGCCTAACCATCACTTGACTAATTTTCTTAACTTCCTAGCACATATCTAGGAGTGTGTTCACCAAGTACATGGGTGAACCCACAAGCTACCTGTAAGTAATAGCTTCCACTACTTCCCCTGAAGTAACATCTTCCTTCCTCTAGATATTAGTTAGAGGAGTCTCAATGGGTTTACTACTATCCATACAGAATCTCCTAAGTATCTTGTTGGCATACTTTCCCTGAGATACAAACAAATCCCCATCTCCCTTCCATACCTCCATTATAAGAAAGTAATGCATGAGCCCCATGTCCTTCATCTAAAACTCTCTTGCAAGGTCCTCCTTGCAATATTTGATGAGTTTCTCATCACCTGTCAGTATGAGATCATCTACATAACATACAATGATCAACAAATTACCTTCCACCACTATGTGATACAAGTTCGCATCCACTTCACTCTTCGTGAAGCCCAACCAAGTGAAGTAGCTATCTATCCTGGTGTACCAATCATGGGGTGCTTGCTTTAGCCCATACAATGCTCTCTTGAGTCAGCACACATGAGACTCATAGTCCATGGTTTCAAAACCTTCGGGATGCTCTATGTACAACTCTTCCTCAATCATGCCATTGTGGAAGGCAATCTTCACATCCATCTGATGGATCATCCAACCTATCTGTATTGATAGTGCCAAAATAGATATCATTGATGAGTACCTTGCAACAGGAGCAAAGGTCTCATCATAGTCAATCCCCTCTACCTCTGAAAAGTAACGTGCCACAAATTTGGCCTTATGCTTTTCCAAACTACCATCTATAACTTTCTTTAAGTTGTAAAGCCAACAGGAGCTCACAATTGACTTGCCCTCTGGTCTTGGGACCACATCCCAAACACTGTTTTGAACAATGGAGTCATACTCCTCCACCATCACATCAACCCAAACTAATTATTGTACTGATTCCTGAAAGGAAGATGACTCTATCACAACACATGCACCTAATAATGCCATGTATCCAGTGTACCTCTTAGGTGACCTCCCATGTCTACGTTGAGAAGAGGGTGTTCCCACATTCTCCACGCATCATCCAACAATCTGTCATCCTCTCTAGTGCACTTTCTTCCCACTCTGGAAGACTCTCCATGAGTGGATGTCTCCACTCTTTAAACCTTTTCATGTGGCTGCTCCAAATCAATCTGATGCCCCTCAACCTTAGGAGCTAAAAGCTCCTCATCCACATGTAGCTCAAGGGATACTCACATGGCCTTCTCCTCATCGAACATGATATCCCTGCGAACCACTGTCATCCAACTAGTCGGCATGTACAACCGATAGTTGTGGGGTGTATTAGTGTACCCCACTAAGATCCCCAACTCTGTTGTTGGTTTAAGCTTATTCCATGCATCTTTGGTCACATGGAAATCAACCAATGACCCAAAAATCCTAAAGTGACCAACATATGGCCTCTTACTGGAATAAGCCTTCTCTGGTGTTATATATATATTTGGGCACTACAACCCCAATACTATATGTCGATAAACAAAGGGCTCTTTAACCCCTAAAAGTGTTGTTTTATACCCTAAAGGATCATGGTCAACTAATTACATCATTCCCCAGAAGTTCCACTTGAAAAACCACTAAGAACTGGCCAAAACTGGACCATACTAATTGCTTCACTATCAAGGTGTGATGCATACTGACTCCTACACTAGCCAGGTGCGATACATACTGAAGAGGCCTTCTGTGGGGTGCGTTGAGTGAGAATGGACAAATGTATGAGATAGTTTGCTAAGTGGATACTCATGGAATCTTCTAGAAACTCTTCCTATGACACTTGCCTCTCTAAATTTGCCCAAGGATGAGTAAGAGATCCAAGAAATATCTAAGTGGAACCAAGAACTACAAGTGGAATGACACTAATTAGAAACCAAGAGATGACTCACACCCTTGCAGACATCTATAAATGGATCCCTCATTTGAGAGATCTGGGGGTTGGAATTTTGTAATTTGTAAGGAAGTGTTGATAGTTTGCCTTTGAGAGGGAATATTGTATTGTTAGGCGATCTTGCTTTTCATGAGGTGAAGAGGGGTTTGATGCTGGGAGGATGATGTTGGATTAGATAGCTGGGTTGTAATCCTCTCTTCTATTATTAATAAAGTTCTTTAAGTTTTCCTCCATACAATCATGTATTTGTGAATGTTTTTATTTGTAAATTCCATTGTATGCTCATTGTATTTTTGATTCTGCAAGGCTTATGATATCATAGATTGAGATGATTTGATGGTGTTGTCTTACTTCGTTTCTACAGGTATTCTCTAAGTGGGACGAGTAGGATAAGAGTTGCAAGCTCTGTCAAGGAAGAGAGAAATCAAGAAAGGACTTAAGCGAAAGATCCAATTCGGTCCCTTTGCTTCTCTCTTATCTATCATACATATAGGAAATCACAAATTGCTTTGATTGTTTGTTTCTAGGATAGCTGCCAATCCTAGTGGGACTAGCAGATGAAAAAGACACTAGTTTTTCCAAAAAAAAAATGGTGACTCCACTGGGGAGTGAATATTTTGTTTGTTTGTTGTTGTTGTTTGCTTTATAAACTATAGATGGACCTTGAAGTTAGCCAGATAGCCTTCGAACTTCTTTTGCTATGCAATTGCAAAGTAGATGAATGCTGCTTCAGTCAATCTCTCGTTTAGTTTATGAACTGAACATCTAACTTACAAGCATCCTAGATGCCCTTTCGGTAGCTCATTAACCTCCCAACATCATTCCCCTATACTTTTATCTTTACTGTCCATAATAGCTCAGCTTAATCCACTGAAATCAACTGTAAATTTGAGACAAAACCCATCTCAGTTGCGCTCCCTGGCCCATCACACTGTCTCTAACTACAAGCTAGTATGCATCACACTTCCCATGTGTAGAAGGTGAGATGCATCCCTATTTCTATGAAGCATAGGTGTGATGACTGAGTAATCCTATTTCTCTCCTCAAAATTTGGGGTTTTTGTCCTTGTTTTTAGATTTGTTTGATTGTTTTGCTGCTTATGAATAGTATATCATTACTGAAGCCTCCTTTCTTTACATAGTTCAGCCTCCATTGATAAGGATTAGTAAATGTTTTTATGTATTTTTCCATCATTTACAATCTATTGTCGAAACGTTACTTAAATCGAACTGTCGTTTTTTGTCAAAAAAGAGAAGTGTCATAAAGTCTTCCTTCTCTAGATAGTCGATTGAACTTTTTGTTTTGTATTTGATTTGATTTATTGTTATTTGAAGTGTTGAAAGCATTTTCTATTCGAAATTGAAAAGTGTCGTTTAGTCTTCCTTTCCATTTTGAAAAGAAATTGTCGAAATGTCGATTTGAAGAAAATAGTTCAGATCTATACTTAGTTTTCCTTTTTGGCATTCCTCACATTAAGGGAATGAAATCAAATACATGCATTTGCATTTGCATTTAGACTGTGTGCGAAAAATGATCTAGGAAAAGTGCATTTAGTGTGTGCTCTTTGCTCTTTGTTTGAAACAATCATAATCTTCTTTCCTTAGTAGCTAGGATTTTCATTGCAAAAAATAAACAACGATTTTTTATCATTTTAGATTGCATAGTTAGGAATTTTACATCTACATCACATGGTGAACCTTGAAAGAAAAACTTCTAAACAAGATCAACTCTAAAATAAATCTCAATGAACTTAACAACGCTTTGGAACCTAACGCAACACATCTAGAGGTCTAGGCTAGAGACGTGTTCCAACATTGTAAAATTTAGTAACTATCATTTTCATCGAAGGTTGGGTGATTCCTCCTCTTTGATACGACAAGTGCTAGCATGGAATTGTGCTCTGCGTAGCGTCAAGTATATATTGGGAGACCAGAATAGGCTTATATCCTTTTTCCATAGGAAGCCATGTCTACCACCCTATCGATTGCAATGGACTGAACATAGCATTCAGGAAGATTGACTGCCATACATAAGTCCTTGGTAATTTGTTTTTAATTTACCACCAAGGTGTATATTATAGTTTTGTGATTGGTTTGGTAATCCCTCTATCTAGATCTCCAAAGTAGTCAATTTCGTTCCTTTTCGACTACTTAAAAGAAAAGGTCCATTTGATCACTTGTCACTTCAGGCTCATTAAAAATCGAAGGGGACTAGAGTCACTGTGCTTCTCTGTACAATCTCCTGCTTTCCCCTCCAAAAGCCGGGACAGTGGCATAAGATAGATCATTCTGAAATGTCCCACCTAGTCTCTTGATCCACCCTCTAGACAACATCATGCCAAACTTGGGAGGGACATCTACCACCACAATATCCATTATCATACTCTTCATGGGCAGCTGAGTTAGGGTAATAGCTAGGTCTTTGATTAATCCTAGGCATTTTACCTTCCTTGAATTGAACGAAAATAAATCATGATATGGTTTGGTGATATCAAGGCCTAACTCTTCCATGACAGCTTTAGGCATCAGATTGTGGCTGGCCCCTGTGTCTAGCAGGTAGTTATGGAGGATTTTATCATGAATGGTCAAGGAGACATAAAATGATGGAGAATTATCATCAGCAAGTTTAGTCATTGGGCTAAGCACAACTGCAGGCTTATCATCTTGCAAACTGACAGAGTCAGTGGAGATTCGTATGGCTTCTAGCTCAAGAGCTTCAAGGATAGGCTTTTTAAAAACTTAACTCTTTACAAGTTCTATCAGAGGCACAAATATTTTTAACTTCTAAACTTCTAATTCAAAGCTGAAAGGGGAAGGGGACTTGTCAGGATGTCTTACCTCTTGAACTGGTGCTTTGTGGATGACTGCTTCCACTACAGGTCTTTTCTGTCTAATATTCTGTAACTCTGTTGGGAAAACAACTTTTTGGGTAGGATTCTCGTTGACATTGTTTGCTTTTGACCTAAGATTGTATCTTTGCTGCTCCTCAGTTTCTACAAAAGCCTCTTTGTCCCACCTTTGACTATTTTGGTCCTGTAGCAATGATTCTTCATATGCAACCAATGTCAAAAAGGCAACATTGCCTTTATCTTCCATGCAATGGATTTCATCCTCCTCTTCAAACTATTACTCCTCCATGACTACATTTTGGAAAGGAGATTTGACCTTTTGTTCTTCGTTAGCTTCTTTACCCTTTTAAATGATTTGCAACTATTCATTTGCTCTTCTGAATGGATTTGGGTTTCTTGGAGCAAATGTATTTGGAAACCTTGCCTTCCCAGAGTTCTGTTCAACCTTTAGCTTAGATATCTCAGTGGCCAATGACTTTATCATTCTAGTCATTTTGTCTAACTTAGGTTCTGAAGATGAAGCAGAGGAAGAAGAAGCTTTACTTCTCTACCTCCTTCTGTTAGCATGACTTTTGAGCTTTTCTGTAGCAATGATATTCAACTCCACCTCTAAAGCTACATCTTGCATATCGTCTAAAGTGGCACATCTTCTTTCTCTTAAGAGTAGGAAAAAATCAAAGTCAAAAGCGTTGGCATAGGTAAGTTTGGCAGAGGTGGGGGTTGGCTTTACTTCCACTGGTATATTACTATACATACGATTGAATCTTTTATTAAAACCAGGAAAAGATTCCCCATTTTCCCTCTTCAAGTTTCCAAACTCAGTATGATAGTATAGCAAGTCTTTCTTATCCACCTAATGCTTCAAAAATGCATCATCTAAGGCTTCAATGTCTGTTATAGACCTAGGATTCAATTATAGGAACCACTTTCTAGCCTCTCCATCAAGGCTCTGGACAAAAACTCTCATCCACACATCATCTTCACTGATATCTAGGTTATCAACATAAGTATAAAAAGACTCAAGGTGCTATTCAGTTGTTACTCCCTATGTACCAGTTAACTTAGGCATGTACTTCTAATACTCTCCTGCAGGCATGTCATTCAAAGGAACAGGCAAGACCAGGGGTCCGTACCTAGCAGTTATGATTCTTTCCATCTTCGTGGGTGCTTGTTGGCCTGCCATGACTGGGGTAGGTGGAAGGATACTGGTAGATTGAGTGGTATGGAACAATGCAATGGATGATAGAGACAAAGGAATGCGATGGACTGAATGGGATGCTTTCTTTGGACTAAGATCCAAAGGGGAACTGAATGGACAAGGAGCTTTATGAATCTCTGAGGATAGTTCTTCACTAACAATGTTAGGCTCTATATCTTTAAAATGCACATTCTCAACTATAATCTTCTCTTGCAGAGACACATAATATTTCTTAAGCTTACCTGATCCTGATGATCCTTTGTGTGATGTTTTCTTCTGCTTAGCAATCTTCTCAGTGTCAGGCACTAGGTCAGCTGGTGATTTCTGAGGATTTCTTTGAGTATGCCTCACAAATTGAGCCAGGACTATAATGTAGAGTTGCCAAAGGTTGGTCTTCCTCCAATAGAGTCGCCAAATAGATGATTACAACTAGAAATGTGTCTAGACTTTGTTTATCATCAAAGCTAGAACTATGTCATTTTCCCAGGGAAGCTGAGCTTCAACCTCCTCTCCCCAGCAATGGTGCCAATTAATGTTAGCACCCCAAGAAACTCTCCTAGGTTGTAGCTCGAAGATGCTCGGGAACATTACAAACTCCACTTAATGTTGGAAATGGATGAATGGAAGGAATGATGCTTGTTCAAGCCAGATAACCACTTCTACAATGCTTAACTCCAGACATGCGTGAACACCCCCAGACTACAAGGCTTTAGACCACCAATTACTCACAGTTTAAGGATTAGGTGAATATGGAGAATAGTGACCAAACCAGCAGATGCAAAAGACCATGTGATGGTCGGCTGCAACCAGTAAGAGGTATGCAAATATGTTTCCTAATGCACATATAGGATGATAGCTCTCTAGCATTAAGTAAACAAAAACTTGAATAATGCAGTCACTGATACATACAAGATTTTAACACAGAGGTAGGATGAGAGCTCCTCTAATGATAAACATCAAGAGTTCATGAAAACTGCATAACAGGCACAGCCTAGAATAGAATAGCAATGGAAAGTGAGCAATTAACAGCAAAAGAAGCTTGTATTAGCTGAAAATGAAGACGAGATGCTGCAAGTAACAAAGTAGTTACAGTCCTCGAAAGTTGAACCTTACATCAAAACAACAACCATCATCCCTAATTACATCTTTTTTCTGGGTATATATAGAGTTTTCATTACAAAGGCACTCGGCCATTCTAAGTATGGAGGGGTCATAATTGACCATCAACCGCTTTAACTACCTGATGGAGTTTTTGGTGTAATTTGTCCGCTTCAGTGAGCAAATCTGATCTTCCTAGGTGTTTTGCTGTCCTTCTCAGGTAGGTGGAGTGTTGTATGGAAGAAGTTCCATAACTGTTAAATGTGTTGATCTACTTGAGGCATGTCCTTTTCCTTCTCGGCCATCCTGTTTATTGGATGTGGTTGTTGAGGAACTAATGCACCGTGTACTAGTAACAAGCCACCTTCGTCCTTTCAAGAGTATGGAATGGTCACGGTGTGAGGAGTGCATGGTGGACGTATGAGCAGGATGGAGGAAAGACATCAACCATTGGATCAAAAGGATAGATAGCATAGATCGCTCAGTGGGAGGGGTAGGGAGGAAAGCGATCGAGAGCCGTTGGGTCTCGGGTGGGCAGATCCAAGGGTCATCGGGTGAAGGAGACGCATGGGGGTTAATGGATGGGAATGGCGGATGGGCGGTAAACTGTTTTGGTCGCACCGCTTTTGGGCACCGGGCGGTAAACATACAAGGGTGTGCGATTCCATTTGGAGGGTGATGTGTGGCGGTGGGAGCGGAATGAATCCACTTTCAATCGCAAGCTAACGGGTTGTCAACCCACGGACATAGGAGGAGTGAATGTCGTCCGATCACAGTGGGGATGATCAAATGATGGAAGAAACAAACACGCGGATTGTTCATTGAATGTAGCGGGGACCATTAGATCAAGATGCGTTGATCAACGACTGTGATCAAAAGGTGGTGATGGACTATGGGAGCGCGGGGTCACATGATATGGTTTTGCAGGGACTTAAGCTTTGTGCTCAAGGCTTGGAGAAATAGAATTTATCCCGGGTTTTGGAGGAAAGAACAGAGATAGTGGGGGTTATGAGAGTGTGAACGGAGTGAAGGAGTAGGAGAAGAATGACTGATGCGAGTCCTTTGTGAGCATAACCAACACAGCCAAACCTGTATTTGACCCTTGAAATATCAAAGTGTGTAGTAGAGCTAACAATACCCAGATCTCAAATCAATCTTTGAGAAGAACCGTGCTCCTCTCAACTCATCCATCAACTCATTGATCCTAGGTATGGGGTACCTATTCTTCATTGTCTTCTTGTTCAAGGCCCTGTAGCCAATGCACATCCTCAATGTGTCATCCTTCTTCTTCACCAAAACCACAGAAGAATCAAAAGGACTCGTGCTCGGCCGAATGTGCCCAAGAGCTAGCAACTTCTGAATGGCCCGCTCAATCTCATCCAAATAGGCCTTGGGATGCCTATAGGTGGTAGTAATCACTGCCTGTATACCCTGCTCTAGCTCAATGGTGTGCTCAAATCCCCGGTCTGGTGGCTGTCCCAGCAAAATCTACCCAAACACTATGGCATACCAGTCAAGGATAGACTATATCTCTAGATGCATCGTCTGCCCTGTAGTCCCTACCTCTAATGCACACAACTCAACTGCCCATTCTACATCTCCCTTCTGGAAGACTGCCTCCATCCGATGATCCGAAACAGTCTGAGGCAGATATGTGTGTTGTCCCCGTATCTTCTCATGCCTCCATATCTTCTCATCATCCCACTCCATCTCTAGGGTCTTCCAATCCGTCATGACCTTTCCTAAAGTGATGAGCCACTAAACACCTAGTATCATGTTGGTGTCCAGAATATCAACCACGAAAAAGTGGTCAGTCAATGTGTAGGTGCCCATTGTCACTGACAGCTCTGAAACATAATGAGCACACATCATGGTCTGAACTCCTAGGACCAAGACTAAAAACCCATCGAATCTCTCTGTCTATATACCTCTCCACTCAACCATCTGTGCATCGATGAAGATGTGGGTTGCCCCACTGTCAACAAAAATTGAGACTCGCTGGCCACGTACTATCCCTCGTACGCATAGCGTCCAATACTTGGGAACTCCTGGCAATGTTGCAAGGGCTCCTCCGGTAGGTACAAAAGATGCACCACTTGCTGCTGCTGATGGGGGTGGAAAAGTTCTCTACACGGCATGACTATTTCCTTCCTCCACATCATCCTCATCATCCTCTTCTCCACTGCTCTCGGAGAAGACCTCAATAAAATGTGCTTTGCCAGCAACACATCTATGTCCTGGTGCCCATGGCTCCTGACAGGTGAAGCAAAACCGCTTCTTCTTTAGCTCCCTCCTGGCATCATCATCAATCTGTACTCATCCTGGATTCCCCTTTGGAGGTGGAATCCTCACATCCTTCCCCTTAGACTAGAAAGTCTGTCTCTGGGGGTAAGGTGTCCGGGTCCTGGGTAAGACATCTTGTAAGTCCCGGGTCCTACTAATAGCGTCCTGGACTGTGGCTGGTCTAGTGGATCGGACTAAACCCTGAAGTGGTTCTGCTAACCCCTCAACATACATATAGATCCTCCGTGTCATGGATAGATCTGGCACCATCACTGAGACCCTCAAGAAATCTGCAATGTAGGTCTCTGGGCTCCCTGTCTGTTTAAGCCTCGTCAACTCAACAAAATGTTGCTCTGGATCCCTCTGATCAAATCACTACATCAATCTCCTAGTGAACTCAACATATGTCATCACTGTGGAGTGTCCGAGTGTAACCATCCCATGAAACCACCAATCCTAAGCCTCACCATCCAAATTCAATGTTGCCACCTTGATAGCCTCTGTCTCTGACATCTGGTTAAGCTGGAAATAAATGTCTAGCTTCTCCACCCAAGACTTTGCCGAACTGTTTGATGAACCATCAAACATAGGCAGGTGGAATCTACTAGCTTCACGGTGGGTGTCACCATCATGATAATGTCAGTATCCTCTGTGATGGTCGCGGGGTCTACTATCCCGCTAGAGCTAAACAATGTCTCTAAATGAGAGAGCCTCCATGAGCTCCTGCCCATAGGTCTGGTACTTTGCAAAATAATTGCCCATATGACTGACCTTTACCTCCTGCTGGGCTCTGGCCGTTGTGTCTGCTCCTAAGAAAGGTGGCATGGTAGAGCGTGTAGGGGCATGTGAGGCCACCTACTGAGTAGTATCACGCTACTATGGCAAATGGTGGGATGCACCCGATCCCTCACCAACTTGGAAAACCCATGGGCTCGTGTGCTATCTAGCCTCTACTGTCATGAATCTCTACCCCATCACCTCAATCTGCCTCGACAGATCCTACACTGATTTGAGGAGCATATCCGCAAATCTCTTCCCATCTTCATTTTCCATTGGATCCTCCTGCTCTGTGTCCACCACAAGCTCATTCTGTTCTACGTCCACCACAGGATCCTCTTGTTCTGCGTCCACCACCGAAACACAGTATCCCCCTCCGTAGGTGTTCTCCAACCTATTCCCAGTGTCTCTGTATCTCCTATATCTGTAACAGATGTAGGGATATTCCCCTGGTGTCATAGATTGCTAGCTCCACAGGCTGAGCCAAATCTATGCTCTGATACCACTGTAATATCCCATTTCAGAGATATTCTCCAAAACCCCAGTAAACTCCAACCAAGTAAATACAAATGATATAATAACTTGGAAACTCAGAATGATAAAAATAATAGCGGTGCAATATATACTAATATAAACTTGCAATATAAGTAGATACTCAGGAAATGCAGAGAGAAATGCTAAGCCATTTTATTATACTGAGCAATAGAATGAGTACAGGAGGTGATCGAAAAGATGGCACCTCGACTTGCATAAGGCAAGTGAAGAAATACACTCAGAATAGAAAAGGAATGGCCTCTCTCAGAATTGCATGGAAGCTGCTGGAGAACTGTCGTGCTGCTGCTGCTACTGGAAATATAATGAATATTTGAGGTTGTTCCACTCGTCGGAAAATGTTGAAACTCTAGAATCGGACTCTACTCAAGAAACCCAGAAAAACCCATAAAGATTTCTTGGAATAACTGACCCCGGAAAATCATCTCCTTGGGGTTTTGCACAACTTCCCAATGCTCTATGTTACCACTAAATGAAACCTTCCAGAAATCTGTCTGAGCCTTCTGCCCAAACTCTCCAATATGCAAGGGCTGATCCCCTGCTCAATCTCCCAGCATAAATCCTATTGCAAACCCTCAATCCAGAACTCCTTCCAGAAAGAATTGTGTCATCCCTCTCAGTGCTACGTAGTCCTCCAAAGTGTTGAAACCTCCTGCCAAAATGCTAATGAAACTATTGCTGAAATGCTAATGGAAATACCTTGCCTGAGAAGGAACTCGAAGTCCCCCAGGGCTAATGGTGAGATCTCCGAACGGAGACACTTAATTCACTAAACAGTGTTGCAGACTAGCTAATAGCCAGCGTGCTCTAAGTCGAAGTGACTATCTCAAATTCTCATAACTGAATGCCAAAATGAGGAAGCTACTCTTTCGTTTATAGCCTTTTCCTCTCTCAATCCCAAGGCCCACCTTCTCCAGCATAATTCCTCTCTTGCCACGTGTTTCTTCCCTTCTGCTTAGTCCCTACAAGTGTCTGCGTGAGATCCATCTCTGCGCCCCCCTTTGGCCTCGTTGGCTCCCCTTTAAGTCACAACGTTGTGCTACTAGGAAGCGAATTTTATTCTAAAGGTGATTCATGATCCCCTTTCCCTCACCTTTTGTATTCATAAATAACTATAGAAGGCAAAAATAAGCAAAATCAAGTATTCCAATTAGCCATGGCTAATTAGGAATATTACACCATCACTAACTTACATACCTTTTTCTCTTTTCCTTTCGTAGCAAAACCTTCGGGCTATAACATATTAACATCCTCCTTCAAATCACGATTAAAAAAGGTTTTGTTAACATCCATATGGTGTATCTTCTAGCTATTCTGAGTTGCAAGAGAAAACAAAGTTCTTATCATGCCCCATTTTGTTGTAGGAGCAAGTGTCTTTTTGTAGTCAACACCTTCCTTTTGAGTGTAGCCTTTTGCTACAAGCCTCACCTTGTATTTATCAAGAAAACCATCTACCTTATATTTGATCTTATACACCCATTTGCAACCAATATGTTTGACACCTACAGGAGTATCCACTAACCTCCAAGTTCCATTCTTAATAAGTGCATCATACTCCTTTTTCATTGCATCCTTCCATTCATCACAATTAGCATCTTCTTCAAAACAACTAGGTTTGCTAACTGTACAATGATTGGATTCACAGTCATGAGAAACATTACTTGAATCACCTTTAGAATACTTTCATCTTTCAAAATCGTCATACTTTCTTGGAACTTTTCGAGCACATGTAGATCTTCGTAAAGGTTGCTGAAGTGGATATGATGGTTTCTCATCTTGAAGTACAGGTTCTTCAGGAATACTTTCTGACGCTGCAGAAACAACACTATCCTCCAAATTTTATTCATCAGTAACATCCTCATCGTTCTCATGAGTCAAATATGGAAAAACCATAGACTTATCCAGAATGGGAACCCCCCCTTCAGTATGTGGAACATCATTATCAAATTCAAAATATAACTTTTCATATGAAAATTCTCCAAATGATCCAGTTGCCTATCAACATTGGAATTATTTTTATTTGATTCAAGGAAAATAACATCTATGGAAAGAATGAACTTCTTGTTCCCCTCATCATACAACCTGTAAGCTTTGGAAGTAGTAGAATATCCCAAGAAAATACGTTTACGACTCCTAGCACCCAACTTGTTGCGCTGATGTTTAGTAATTAATGCATAACATAGAGAACCAAAGACTCTAAAATGTTGAACAATAGGAAGATGATTATACCACATTTCATAAGGAGATTTATTATTGATGAGAGAAGAAGGACAACGATTGCGAATATAAGCTACACAAAGCACCGCTTCTCCCCAAAAAATCAACTTAACATTCTTAAAAACATCATAGATGTAACCATATTAAGAAAAGTTCTATTCATACGTTCTGCAACACCATTCTATTGTGGCTTATAAGATATAGTAGTTTGATGTTTGATTCCATTCTCATTCAAATATTTTTCAAAGGCATGAGAAGTATACTTGCCACCATCATTAGTTCTGGGAATGCCTATATTTTCTTGAGTTTCATTTTTAATCATGAAATGAAATTTTTTGAAAACTTCAAACACTTGTGACTTATCCTTAAACAAATACACCCAACACATTCTCGAGTAATCATCAATAAATGTTAGCACATATTTAATTCCATTGCCAGTTGCAATAGACATAGGTCCACATAATTCTGAATGTATAAGATCTAATTTTCATGAAGCTCTAAAAGAAGAACTATGAAAATATTGTTTACAATGTTTTCCCAAAATACAAGCATCAAAAGGTGTAATATTTCTTGGAACTGTCGGAAGACCTTTAATACCTTTCTTTTTCATAATTCTGATAATGCCATTATTGATGTGACTAAATTGAGCATGCCACAACAAGCTGGGAGACAAGATATCACTTTGTTGCGCCAAAAAGTAGAACTTTCACGAGAATTAGTAGATGAAGTACCATTTAAATTTAAAATCATACATTCTTCCACACTGGTCATAATAACTGCATGATCAAATGTTCTTCCTATCTTGATGATTCCATCAAATATATGAATAGAATTCCCTTGCTGCCGAATATGGATAAGAGACATCAAATTTTGCTGACACTGTGGAATATAAAGTACATCATGTAAAACATAATCTACAAAATTTGGTATCTTTAAATGAATATACCCTATGCCAGATGGTTTAATTTGAGACTTATCAACAAATTAAATAACACCATCAATACCATCACTAAAAGTTTCATAAAAATCTCACCTAAATGTCATATGACAAGTGGCTCTTGAATCTAAAATCCAACTATCTCACCATGAAGAAAATGTAGTGATGAAAATGGCATTAATATTAAAATTACAGTGAGCAACAATGTAATGTGAAGATTCTGATGATTTTCCCTTATCTGGTGGTGGTTGATCTTTCTTTTCATTCAATTGTTCCCACCTTTCACTAACTTTTTCTCATGGGAATTTCCTTTTAGCAGCAGTATGACCAATTTTACCACATCTAAAACATTCGATAATTGGTCTATCAATAAAATGCCTTTGTTGTCTATCACTTTTTTTGTCTATCTCCCTGATTACTTCCTCCCCCTGCCTCTATAATTTCTTCGACTATGGCCTCTACTACTTTGATCACCTCTAGAAGTTTCAACATGAGACTTCTTATTCTTTTGTGCAACGCGAAAAGTTTCTACATTAGTTTTAGGTGGGGCCTCTTTCTTCCCAAAGGCATTTTCTCTCTCAACTATTTTGTTTACAAGTTTATCAAATGTAATGTATTTTAACTACCCACTAGCTTGGAGAGATTCCAAATAATGTGAATAGACAGGGTGAAGGAATTTTATAAAAGTTTTAAGTTGTAAATCGACTTTGATTCCAATGGCTTCTATATCATGCAAAATGGCTTTATTTCAGAGGCACTCTTCAAATGATCAACATCCTTCATCTCCAAATTAAACAACTTTAACAACAATTGAATAATTTTGAGTTCTGAGTGTGAATCATACAATTATTTCAACTTCTTTAATGATTTTAATGCAGTATCAAAAGAAACACTATATCAACTTACCTCTTCTGTCACCGATGCAGTTATTAATGCATATGCCTTGTTTTCTTTTGTCTTCCAAATTGCACACTGCTTCTTCTTATCAAGCAACTTCAAGGTAGTTTCTTTTCCATCACTATCCTTATTGCCCTGACAAACTTCCCACAAATCATTAAAAACAAGGGCACTTTTAAGCTTTCTAAACCACTCTTGATAAGTTTCCTTTCCATTAAGAAGAACTCCAACTATGGAAACTATTGAAGTCATAATTGTTATGCAACCAAATATTCTTCAAATCCTTTCAAATTCAAAATATATGCAATACTTCAGAAAAAAAATATATATAAATCCCTTTCTCCTCTTGTTTCAGACAAAGTTGGCTTTGTATTTTAGTGGTAAGTTTCAAAAATAGTCTAGCAAAAAATTAGGTTCAAATACTATTAGCCTCCAAATATCTTATTTTACCAATAACCTCTAAAAAATTACGTATTATTGTAATTAAGCTACAGTTTGTTGCAATAAATGTAAATACTATCCTTCAGAAATTTTACTGTCATTAAAATTCATCCTTCAGTTTGTTGCAATAAATGTAAATACTATCCTTCGAAAATTTACTGTCATTAAACTCCATCCTTTAGTTTGTTGCAATAAATGTAAATACTATCCTTCAGAAATTTCATTGTCATTAAACTCCATCCTTCAGAAATTTTACTGTCATGAAACTCTTATTTATTGTTGTAAATGAAAATACAATTAAAATCATTTTATTGTCATTAAACTCCATCCTTCAGAAGTTTATTGTGGTTAAGCTCATGTTTACTATCATAAATGCAAATACAATTAAGCTTTGGTTTGTTGGAATAAATGTAAATACTATCCTTCAGAAATTTGCTGCAATAAATGTAAATACTACCCTTTAGAAATTTTATTGTCATTAAACTCTTGTTTATTGCCGTAAATGCAAATACAATTAAACTCTAGTTTGCTGCAATAAATGTAAATACTCTCATTCACAAATTTGCTACAATAAATGTAAATACTATCCTTAAGAAATTTTACCATCATTAAACTCCTGTTTACTGTCGTAAATGAAAATACAATTAAACTCATTTTAATGTCATTAAACTTGATCCTTACGGAATTTTATTGTTGTTAAACTCTTGTTTATTGTCGTAAATGCAAATATAATTAAACTCTAGTTCGCTGCAATAAATGTAAATACTATCCTTCAGAAATTTGCTGCAATAAATGTAAATATTATCCTTCAAAAATTTTACTGTCATTAAACTCCTTTTTACTATCGTAAATGCAAATACAATTAAACTACGATTTGTTTTAATAAATGTAAATACTATCCCCATTAAACTCATGTTTACTGTTGTAAATGCAAATACAATTAAACTCCAGTTTGCTGCAATAAATGTGACTACTATCATTCACAAATTTGTTGCAATAAATGTAAATACTATCCTCTGCTACAATAAATTTAAATACTATCCTTGAGATGTCATTAAACTCTTCTTTACTGCCATATATGTAAATACAATTAAACTCCAATTTGTTGCAATAAATGTAAATACTATCCTTCAGAAATTTTACTGTCATTAAACTCTTTTTTTTTGTAAGCTGAGGAGGTGCCATTTTCTATTATCAAAAAGAAACCATTACAGATCTAAGGTGGTCTCAACCCTCCCCGCGGGGAAACCAGGTTTATTGACCACCTATAGTTTTTGACTGCTGACCAAAAATAAAAGGTTTTCAATCTGTCTTTCCATGCTTTATATACCTTAGCCTTATAACTGTTACTACTGACATACATCTGCAAGTAAATATAAACATAACCCCTATGCATAGCTAAAAACAAAACAGAGATTTTCAATTTCTTACTACATCAAGAAACATGCCTTTCTTCAATGTTCTCCAGCGACCTGTTGCTGCTTCTTCTCCTTTTTGATCACCACGCCGTTTGCCTTGAGCTGCTACTGCAGGTCCTCCAACCTCTTGTCTTGCATGAGCAGGGTGATTACAATATTCTTCAATTCTTTCTTCAAATTTGGAATTCCCTGCGACAATTCGGCCATTTCCACCATTATTTGTTCCATGGCTTTGGCCATGAGTCTCTTCATGACCCAATACAGGTGCATCGACTGTTTATATAGAGTCATTCTACCTCGAGTGTGCCCTGGGTCTGGCATGAGATTCATCCAATCCTCCATTTCTTCCTCTGACTGTGCCTGGATGGCCTCTTCCTCCCAATGCTCTATTATTCTCTTAATTTTTGGGTTGGTCCTCTCATTGTATTCTCTCTCTGCTGTCCTGACCCTTGTCTCTATGGTCTGCCTGCCCTGTCTTCCTCCATCTCCCATCCCGGTCTCCCCATCCTCCTCGGTGCTTCCATGGCAGCGGCATCCTCATCTGCTGCGACCTTTTGCAATTCCCTGTCTTCTCTGTCCACCTCTGCCACGACGACCTCTCCCTCTCCTTCATCTGGCCCTTCCACCCTCGGCTTCCGTCCTCAGCCTTCCTTCTTCTTCCTCCCAGATTCCTTTCGCTTCTCTGCTTGCTGTCCTTATTGCATTTCGGTCACTGTTCTCTATTTCCTGCGTAGTCTTCTCCGGGTCCTCTGCCATGTCTTCACTCTCACCCTCCGAGACTTCATAGACTGGAATGTGGCAGTACTCAGGCCTCTCTTCCATTTTGCGTTTTCCCTTCGCATCCATGTCTTTTCGGCCCTGGTCTTCATCCGCTCCGCTACTTCTCATCCATCTTTTTGCTGTCCTGCTACCCTCTGCTTGCATGCTGTCTCCGCTTCTGCGTTTCCCCTCACTCTCCTCTTGGCACCCAGGGCTTCCCGCTCTCCTCGCTGTATAACCCAGCTTAATGTTGCTCTTTCCTGTTTCACTGTGAGCCGTTTCTCGCGTTCTGCTCCGCCACCTTTCCTTCCTGGTCTCTCTCCCCTGCATTCCTTTAAAACTTAAAACTTTGTCCGCTCTGCTGGACCTTATCCCCATGCAATCATACCTCGGGCTTGTTTCTGGTAGTCTGTCAGCTCCACCGTCGTAATCTTGTACCCGAGTGTCCTTTCGACCTGATCTAGTATCCTTCCCACCGTTCCACTTACCTGTAATAATCATGCTTCGGCACTCGCCTGCAGTCACCTGCCTCTCCCACCGTCGATTCTTTATTACACTCCCTTCCATGTTGCTCAACCCGATCGGGTGCTCTATTTTCTCCTTTTCATACCATGGATGCTTCATTATGGTCCTGAGTAATTATGTTTTTGAGTCCTTCCCAACTATGGTCCGTGTCTAGTGATGGCCAACTTCTATCCAAACTTCTAGTTGCTTCTTTGCTTCCCCAATTTGCCAGGAGGTTTGCAGCCTTGTTTCCATTGCGTCGAACATGGTTGATTATTTTGTAATCAATCCTATTTAACAAACCCGCTATATGTTGAATAATGCCTGCTATCCTCCAGCTTTTGGAAACTTTCTCCCAGCTCTTTCCATCCTTTAGTTTTCGCAGCATCCTTATCGTGATCTGCGAGTCCCCTTCAATCTCCAGGTTCATATATCTGTTTCTGACTGCTATTCTCAGGCCTTGATGGACCGCCCAGAGTTCTGCCTCATTGTTCGTCATCTCGCCTCCCCATTCCGTGAAGACCCACCTTGTTTTTCCTTGACCATCACGAAAAATACCTCCTAGGCCTACAGGACCAGGGTTCCCCTTAGACGCTCCATCGAAGTTCAGTTTTATGGAGTGTATCCCAGGGTATTTGAATTGGTTGGGACTTTGGGCTTGAGGGTTACCCCTCTTCTCTTTTCTTGGATAGATCATGCTGAATTCCGAGTTAAGTTTCGAAGCTATTCTTCCTTCTGCTTGGTCCATCTTCCAGTCTTCCTCTTCTCAAGTGTCTAAGAGAACAATTTCTTTTATTGCTTTGCTCACCTCCTCCCAAACTCTTTCAGGTTGACTACTTTGACCCCTGAATATCCTTCTGTTGCGTTCTTTCCAGATGAACCAGATCACAAAGCCAACCGCTAAATTCCATATTCTTCTTACTACTTTGCTGTGGAATTGACCTGTACCCCATTGCAAAATGGTATTTCGTATGCTTCTAAGATCTCTCATTGTCCTTCCAAAGAGCGATATGATCTTCTCCCACACGCTTTCTGCATAAGGGCATTCATTTAGAAGGTGCTCTTGATTTTCCATTTCACTGCTACAGAGGCTTCATATTGATGGTCCGTAGTATCCTCTCTTTAGGATTTTATCCCAGGTTAGGATCCTTCCTTTACTGACCAGCCATACGAAGATTGTAATTTTCGGCCACCATTTTCCTTCCCAGATCATTCTCCAATCTATATCGCCCTCTTCCCGATCTTGCTTTGTTGTCAGATAGTAGGCTTCCTTCACTGTAAATGTCCCTTTCATTGATCTTCCCCATCTGAGGATGTCCTCACCTGTTCTGATTTTTATCTTTCTCAGATCTACTTCTTTGAGGTAATTTTTCTCTAGCTCTGAGTTTATGTTTTCACACCATTATTCTGGTTTCCTCCAGGTCCTCCATATGCCATTGCTCTCTTCGTTTGTCCAATAGTCTCTAACATATTCCATCCCTACCCTTTTCGCTTTCTGTTGAATCTCTTGTAGGGATTTTATTTCTACCATTTTGCCTTTCTGCTGCCACTCGCCCTCCCAAAATTTTACATTGCTTCCTCCCCGAATCTCCCAAAAAGCATGTTGGTTGACCACATCTCTGTTCTGACTTGCTAAGTCCCATATAGAGGACCCTTTTGGGACTTCTTCAATTCTTAGTCTATCAGCTGTTGATTCCGGCATATTATATTTTAATTCCCATACTTTTTTCCATACATCCTTTCCTCCTTGTAACCATCTCCACCATAATTTCGCGCCTAAGATCCTGTTTAATATTTTAGGGTCCCTAATACCCAACCCTCCTTCCTCCTTTCTTTGAATCAGGTTTTTCCATGAAACTAAGGCCCATTTCCTCTGTTGTTTCGGTCCTCCCCAGACGAACTTCCCAAATATCTCCCTTAGTTTTGTGCATACTCCTTTGGATGCTGCTCTGATGGACAGAGGGTAGATGGGAATTGATTGCAGAACTGAATTTAGCAAGACTATTCGGCTGGCTATGTTCAGGGATCTGAAAGACCAGCTTGTCAGTCGTCTCTTGATTTTATCTATAACTTCCTGCCAATTTTTCATCTGGGTGGGATGTATGTCCAGCTGGTTCCCTAAATACTTTGTAGGGAGGTCCCCCTATCTGAAACCCAGGGTTTTGGTGAGATGAGCTTTGATGGCCTCCGGAGTGTTAAAAATAAATGTACAGGATTTTTCCTTATTAATCTCCATTCCCGATGCTTCCATGAATATTTCCAAAACTTCTTTGATTTCCCTTACCTCTTTTATGCTAACTTCCCCAAATAACATTATGTCATCAACAAACTGTTGATGCGTTATAGCCAGATTGTTTCCCAGGGTTTTAATCCTCTGATCTTCTTTTTCCTGATCTCTCTTTTGATAATTATCCTGAGTCCTTCCGCTGCCAAAATAAAGAGAAAGGGTGATATAGGATCACCTTGTCTTATACCCCTTGAAGTGTTAAAAGTCTTTGTTGGAGTGCCATTTACCAGGATTGAGAAGATTGGGGTTGAAATCATACTATATATCCATTCAATCCATGTTTTTTCGAAACCATACGCTTCCAGCACCATACGAAGGTATCTCCAGCTCAAGCGATCGTAGGCCTTTGAAAGATCTAGTTTTATGATCATTCCCCTCTGCTTCTTTTGGTTTAGAGAGTGTATCGTCTCCTGAGTAACCACTAAACCATCCAATATTTGTCGCCCCTCGACAAAACCCGTTTGTTCTGGGGATATGATACTCGGGAGTAAAGGTTTCAGTCTTTTCGCTATCAAGGTAGCAATGATCTTATAAATAACATTACACAGAGCTATTGGGTGGAATCCTTGAGCTTCCTCAGAATTATTACTTTTAGGAAGCAGAGTTAAAAAGGTCAAGTTAATACCTGGCCAGATCTTTTGCTTCAAGCGAGAATCTTCGACAGCTTCCAAGATTTCCTGCCCCAAGAAATGCCATCCTGCCTGGTAAAATTCTACTGTGAAACCATCTGGTCCAGGTGCTTTGCCTTTTTTCATATTCATGACCACCTCCTCAACCTCTTCCATAGTAGCTGCGCGCATCAAAGCCTTGTTCTGCTCTACTGTTATTAGTTTTGGTATCTCCTTGCATATATGATCTATTGCTTCTCCTCTAGCCTCTTACGTTTCGGTGAGGATTCCTTTATGGTACTCCACTAATACTCTTTCTATTCCTTCTTGTTCTACTACCCTTTCCCCTTCTGCAGTTTTAATTGAGAAAATCTGGTTCCTCTGTCTATTTTGTATCATCGCTTGATGAAAGAATTTTGTATTCCTCTCGCCTTCGCGCAACCAGTTTATCCTTGACTTCTGCCTCCACATAATATCCTCCTGTTTTCTTCTTTCTTCCAGCTGATTTATTATTCTTCCCTCTTCTTTACTCCTTTCTTCATCCCTTCCTTCTGGGATTATTTGCTGCTGAATGTCCTCCATTTCCTTTTCCAGTTTTGTTTTTCCTCCATGATGTGCCCGAATTCTTCTCTATTCCACTTTCTAATTTTGCCTTTTATTTCCTTGAGCTTCAATTGGAATGTGTGCATTTTCCCTTTCCCTTTAACTTGACTCTGAGTCCACCATGCTTCCACTTTATGGAGGAAATCCGGGTTTCGAAGCCAAAAGGCCTCAAATCTAAAAGGTTTCTTACCATTGTTTTTCTTGATATCGATTTCTAAACGGATCGGCCAGTGGTCCGAGCCTAGACCTAGAAGGATTTTCGCCTCTATAAATACATCTCTGTTCAGAATTTGTTCAGACAAGAGAAACCTATCTAGATTCGAGGCTATCTGATTTTTTCCACCCCTCCTGTTATTCCAGGTGAACACGCCGTTTGTTGTTGGGGTGTCCACTAGTCTTTGTTCTGTTATAAGCTCGTTAAACTCCTCCATGCTCTGATATTGTCTCCTTACACCTCCTTTTTTCTCTCTTAAGTCGCGGATCAAATTGACATCTCCTCCGACTATCCATAAGTTATCAGGTATTATTCGCCTTACTGCTTGTATATTCCTAAGGAATTCCTTCCGTTCCCTGGGTAAGTGGGGGCCATAAACCCCTGAAATAAGAATTCTTTCCTCCATTCATGTCAACCTGAACACACTGGATAATATTCTGGGGAGGCTAATCCAATTTTCAAAAATAACCTCCTCTGGATTCCATAAAATTGCTAAACCTCCAGTTGTACCAACTGCGTCTTGAGCCATTACTTCATACTTTGGTCTCGTCTTTTCCATAATTCCTTGAAGCTGTTGCTGGTCCATTTTTGTTTCCTGAATAATCATTATGCTAGGCTTGTCCGTATTCAGTCGTTCCTTCAGATATCTCTGCTTTCCCTTACTATTGAGTCCCCTTATATTCCAACTTGTAATAATCATTTATAACTTTTTGAATGTTGTTGAAATACCTCTAACAGAGGTATCACTCTTCCTGAATTAACCAATGTTTCCCCCACTTCTTGAATCATTTCATTCAATGTTTTTCTCCCCCTTTTCCTTCCGCCTTTGCCAATTCCGTCCATTCTGATGTTTTGGGATCCTTGCGTACCTGATTGGTCTGGTCCTGTCTCTGCCATGCCGCCTTTCTTTTCCTTGTATTTTTGAAATGCCTCATTGTATTACTGTTTCTGGGATTCCGGAATGAATCTTTCATCTAAGTTCTTCCACTCTTGGAGCAGCTTCTTCATTATTGTTTCTTCTTCGGTCCCATTTTCCTTTCTCTTGTCTGCCCCTTGCATCAGCTGTTCTTCTATATTCTCTTGGTGTTCTCCCATCTCTACTTCTGCCTCTTTGGTCTGGCCGATATTTTTACCTGTGGTTTCCGTTATGATTTCCATTGGAACATTTTCGTTGTCCCCTTCCTCCTTCTTTCCGTCTTCTGTGTCCTCCTCCTCGTCTTGAAGGACCTGGAATTTATTCTGATTCTCAACAGGTATGTTCTTTCCTTTTTGTTGCCCTCGTGTTCCCTTTGATCTCAATTTTTGTCTTCTTTGAACTTCCTTGAAACCTCTTTCTCCTGCCTCCGATCCTTCTATTTTCCTTCTTTCTTCTTCCATAATTCTTGTTGTGTCTCCTTCTCTGTTTTGAGGGCATTCCCTAAATAGATGTCCGTACTCATGGCACCTGCGGCATCTAAAGGGTATGTGCTCGTAATCAATTGGCTGTTGCCAAATTTCATCATGGTATTCCACTTCTACAAATTCTGGTAGAGGTTCTGCTATATTCATGTACACACAGATCCTTGCATAGGATGTGAATTTTCCCCTTTTAGTCGATTCTGCTACTTTGACAAAAGCCCCGATCGAATTTCCAATCCCTTCCAAAACCTCGGGGTCCTAAAATTCCATTGGTAGCCCAAACAATCGAACCCATATGGGTGCTGCCAATAGTTTTTCTGCATCTGGGTTGTATCTCTCTTCCCAGTGTCTCATAAATAATCCAACATTGTTCATAAAGTAAGGTCCTTCCTCAAATATTCTCTCCTTGTCTTCGAGGTTTGCAAAAATGACTGTGAAAAAACCCTTAGCTCCAAGTTTCAGGTCTATATGTCCTTTTGGCTTCCATCTTAGTTGAATCCATTTCACTAGATCCTTTTCAGATGGCCAAAATCCTATAAACTTACAGATCAGTGCATGATCCTTCATATAGCAGCGATAATCCTCCAGCTTATTGTTAGGGATAATGTACCTTGGTCTTTTCTGTGCCCTAGGTAAGCACCTGCTCCCCATTCTTTCTTCCCATTGGCTTCCTAGGACTGGTATGTCTTTGTCATTTTCCAGCTGTAACCCTTGCTGCCCTCCTCCATTGGTTTCGCCTGCTACCACGTTTTTGAAGGAGGGGATCTCTCCCCTCCCTTGATTCCCATCCATGGTTCCCTTCAGTCCCGTCTGATTTTTGTTTCCTCTCCGCCTGTCTTTTACCTCTGCTAACTCTGCCCGCGGCTGATTAGGGCCTCCTCACTCCTCCCAGGCCTTCTTGCCTTACTATCGCAGTGCTGCTGCGCCGACTTACGAAACCCTAACCCTTCTTGCCTCTCCGGTCCGCTCCACATCCATCCCCATTCCACTACTACTGTCATTAAACTCTTGTTTACTACTGTAAATGCAAATACAATTAAACTCCGATTTGCCGCAATAAATGTAAATACTATTCTAAATGTAAATACTATCCTTCAGAAATTTTACTGTCATTAAACTCTTGTTTAATGTCGTAAATGCAAATATTTACAACTCTTGTTTACTGTAGTAAATGCAAATACTTGCTACAATAAATGTAAGTATTATCCTTTAGAATTTTTATTGTCATTAAACTCCTTTTTACTGTGGATAATGCAAATATTTACAACTCTTGTTTACTGCAGTAAATGAAAATACTTGCTGCAATAAATGTAAATACTATCATTCAAAAAATTTACTCTATGCAAATACAATAAAAGTCCAGTTTACTGCAATAAATGTAAATACTATCCTTCAAAAATTTTACTATCATTAAACTCATATTTATTGTCGTAAATGCAAATACTATCATTGCAGAAATTTTACAACTCTTGTTTACTGCAGTAAATTTCACTATAAGTAAACTCTCGTTTGATGCAGTAAATGCAAATAAAGCTTCGCAAAATTAAAACAACAAGCCGCCTTGGATGCGTGGAACTGAGACTTTTAACAAATAGTCCAACGATTATCGGCATTCGACTCATTCTTGGAAATTTTTGTTGAGAACAACAAGCACTCAAAACTCCAACATGTATTCTAACTTCCAAGGTTATGTTAAAAAAAAAACTTTATACCATTGAATTTCTCCAACCTTCCTTCATTATGACAGAAAGATATAAAACTTACAAAGAGTCAATAGTTTGGGCATCCTGCTACACCCCTCCACTGGGATTCACGTCTACTTTAAGCCAAAGACTTCAAATACATGGAGTTTAGAAACATACATATGTAATATAGGTACAAGATAGTTGTGCCTTGGAAACTTATTAACTGTAAAAACAGAATGTAATACTAATTATATATTATACAATAACAATCCTGAAGGATTAGTTAACATAAATTTATGTTTAAAGGAATATTTTTGATGTGATTGTATTCCAAAAAAAATATTATTGCATTGAAATTAATATGCACATGATAAATTGTACATGGATATATTGTACATGGGGCTATGACATCTTACTCTATTAATCCACTATGTGGTGTAAAGGTCATCAATTTGAAATTTTGTGGATAAAAATCCAACCATGTTAAGGGCTCATGTGGCCTAGGCTGGATGAGATCTCTAGGTGATTTTGACAATTGAAATGATGTGTCACTCATCTCAAGACTCACATAACCTAGAAAACAAAATAATATGTATATAACATATTGTTCATCAAATCGTATATCAATTTATTTTTAAAAACTCTATCTACCATTAAAATTATTATCTATAATCAATATGAATTTAAACATATATAATAAGTAATAAAGAACATACCATAAAAATATTCTCTTTTCATATTTTTTCGCTTTGTAATTTTTAAATTCTTTAAAGAATCAATTCCACAACCAAATAATTAAACCATGTAAAATCCATACCATGTAAAATCGATTTCTCGTCAAAATTATCCTCGACTCCACATTAACAATTTAATTTTCAAATAATTAAAACTGAAAATTATAACTTTCTTCTCATGAATTTATGATTATCATAATAATTTTGAAGTCTTCACATAACCTTTTATAGAGTAGAAGTAGCAATCAATTCTCAATGCAACCCTAATTTTTTAATTACTAGCACAATCACATTAATAAATGTAGTTGATAAATGTCGATAAGCCCATATCAAGCACATATATCAATTGTCAATAATATTAAGAATTAATGTTATTATCAATAATATTAATATAATATTAGAACCATTATATAATAATATAATATATTATTACTATTATATTAAATAATAATAACAATAAGATCAACTTGCAATTTGAAAATTTGTTATTGAATGATTGCTATTTATTTTAGAGAACAAATTCATTCATGATACTTTACCTAATTCTACACTAATCCTACACTAAAAACCTAGGACAACCCAAATTCATTGCTGGGCTACTTTTATATATTTTTATTTGAAAAGTAAAGAAATCTTCTATAGAGCACTCCTTCAAATCATTAACATCTAAACCATACTCAGTTACTAAATTTATAGCGGAGACATAATTTATCTTGTAAAGATTCTTGGAATAAGTTGGTCAAACCTTGTACTCCTCATTTGTGGGGACACATATTCCTCTTGATAGTCAAGGGCCCATAATTAGCCTCTTGAGAGTCAAGGCCCCATAATTTGTTCTCATGATCCAATATCAAATGCCTAAACTTCTCATAGAGGTTGTTGACGTTCAATTTGCCACTAGCTTGAAAAGATATGTCCATGTTAAATTTGCCACTATTAGCCTACAAATATATGTATGTTCAGATACTAGTAAAGTAGATAGGGAAGTAAGTTGTTACCACGATTATAGGAAAATACCTTGTTATATATGGTATGGAAAACTTTTTTATTAATTGAAGAAGACATAGCATTCACAAATTGTAGCCCACATTCTTCTAGCGTGAGCAGAAGATTCGAGTACACAATC
Organism: Pinus taeda; assembly: GCA_000404065.3. Taxonomy (NCBI): domain Eukaryota; kingdom Viridiplantae; phylum Streptophyta; class Pinopsida; order Pinales; family Pinaceae; genus Pinus; species Pinus taeda. The sequence continues at coordinate 296,116 of APFE030240409.1, read as the reverse complement.
TGATCTTCGAGGGAGATCTTAACACTAGAATGGATGGAATTTATGGAATTTAATTGCACCGTAGTGAAGAAGTAGGAAAACAACTTGTTATATATATATTTTTTATATATAAATGAATGTTATAAATAACAATGAGGAACTTATCATGGAGGAACTTATTAGAATTGGAATCATCTCAAATCCCTAGGAAATTGGTGGCTGGGGAGCCACATGGCACAAATCTAATTTTTTAAATTTATTAAAAGTAATGGACCACTTTGCTAAATAATTTTTTCTTATATATAAATGAATTATATAAATAATAATGAGGAACTTGTCATGGAGGAACTTATTAGAATTGGAATAATCTCAAATCCCTAAGAAATTAGTGGGCAGGGAGCCACATGGAACGAATCTAATTTTTTAAATTTATTAAAAGTCAATGCAACCTAACAAACTCTGTAATACACTACAACTGTTAATAAACATCAAGACTGAGCATATGTTGAGCATATTCCCTTGAGAACCAATCTAGGCCCTCAATTAAAAAAAAAATAACAAACCTCCTTCCATCTAAAGTTCATATACATACGCATATCGACAAACTAATTCTACACTAAAAACTTAGGAGAACCCAAATTCATAGTTTAGATACTTTTATACATTTGTATTTGAAAAGTAAAGTAATCTTCCATAGAGCACTCCAAATTATTAACATCTAAACCACACTCTGTTACTAAATTTATTACATACACTTAATTGATCTCATGGAGATTCATGGCATAAGTTGGTCAAACCTTATAATCGTCATTTATTCGAAAACACATATTCCTCTCGAGAGTCAAGAGCCTATAAGTCAGCGTCGTGGTCTAATATCATATTCCCAAACTTCTCATAGAGGTTTTCCAGGTTAAATTTTCCACTATCAAACACCTTTGTAGTGTACAAATACATGTATGTTCAGATACTAGTAAAGAAGACAGGGAAGTAAGTTGTTGCCATGATTATAGGAAAATACCTTGTTATATAAGGTATGGAAAAATTTGTTATTAATCGAAGAAGAAGATGTATCATTCACAACTTGTAGCCCACATTCTTCCGCATGAGTAGAAGATTGGAGTACACAATCTGATCTTTGCACATGTTGAGGGAGATCTTAACACCAAAATGGATGGAATTTATTTGCATCGTAGTGAAGATGTAGGAAAATACCCTGTTATATATTTTCTTATATATAAATGAATGTTATAAATAATAATGAGGAACTTATCATGGAGGAAATTATTAGAATTGGAATAGTCTCAAATCCCTAGAAAATTGGTGGGTGGGGAGCCACGTGGCACGCATATAATTTTTTAAATTTATTAAAAGTAATGGATCTTTTTGCTAAATAAAATTTTCTTATATATAAATGAACGTTATAAACAATAATGAGAAAATTATCATGTAAGAACTTATTAGAATTGGAATAATCTCAAATCCCTAGGAAATTGGTGTTGGGTTGTGTTATATTCTTTCCACAACTAGTCCATGTAGTTAACTGGGGGGTTAGAAGGGTGGCGGAGCCCCCCCTTCGCTGCGCCAATTGCGTAGCGGGGGAATCACAGGGGGTTTGAGGGGTGCAAGTAACCCCACTCTATGGGGTCTGGGGCAGCGTCCTGAAAAATTTTGTTTTTGGACCCTATGTTAGGTTGGGTGGACCTATCTATGGTTTTGTGCATGATTTTCGCACATGGTTTTGGACGCGATGGTTTTCGGTCCATGGTTTTTGATGCGATGGCTTTTAGTCCATGGTATTGGATGCTTCGACATGTATAAATATGTATTGTAACATTGAAAGGAACATAATGAAAAATCAAGCTGGTAGTCTCGATTTTGGGATCCAAGGGAAAATCTCTGTGTATATGTGTTTTATGTGTTATTCTCTCACATTGTTCATTTTCTGTGTTTAAGAATTCGTATGCAGGTAATTTATGTACGAGGTTAAAACCTACAATTGGTGTAAATCTAATTTTTTAAATTTATTAAAAGTCAATGAAACCTAACAAAATATGTCATACAATACAAACATTGATAAGCATTAAGATTATGCATATGTTGAGCATATTCCCTTGAGAATCAATCTAGGCCCTCAATTGAAAAAAAACAACAAACCTCCTTCCATCTAAAATTAATATATATACACCTATGACGAACTAATCCTACACTGAAATCCTAGAACAACTCAAATTCATAATTGAGCTACTTTTATACATTTTTATTTGAAAAGTAAAGAGAACTTCCATAGAGCACTCCTTCAAATCATTAACATATAAACCACACTCATATACTAAATTTATAACAAACACATAATTGATCTCGTGGATATTCATGGCATAAGTTGGTCAAACCTTGTACTTGATCTCATGGACATTCGTGGCATAAGCTGGTCAAATGTTATACTCCTAATTTGTGCGGTGACACATATTCCTCTCGAGAGTCAACTGCTTGTAAGTCAGCCTGGTGATCCAATATCAAATGCCCAAACTTATCATAGAGGTTGTCCAATTTAAATTTGCTACTATCAGAAACATGTGGTAGTGTACAAATATATGTATGTTTAGATATTGGTAAATCAAACATAGAAGTAATTTGTTTCCATAATTATAGGAAAATACATTGTTATATATGGTATGGAAAACTTTGTTATTAATTGAAGAAGATGTAGCATTCACAACTTGTAGCCCACATTCTTCGAGCGTGAGTAGAAGATTTATTTACACCATAGTGAAGAAGTAGGAAAATACCTTGTTATATATTTGCTCATATATAAATGAGTGTTTTAAATAATAATGAGGAACTTATCATGGAGAAACTTATTAGAATTGGAATAATCTCAAATCCCTAAGAAATTGGTGGGTGGGGAGCCACGTGGCATGAATCTAATTTTTTAAATTGATTAAAAGTAATGTGTTAGGGTCCCACCCTAACCCCCTTATTTATGTAATAGGATCGATTCATAGTTATAGTTAAGTAAAGAGTCAATAAAGCCCATATTAATAATTATAAGTGGTTAGCCCGCATTTAATGAAGGGACCGCAATTAGTTGCAAATGTTCCATGGTATTAGATAGATGGTATTAATAGGAACCATGGTATTGCCCCATGGTATTGCATGTATGAATCCTATATAAAGGATATAGACTCCCCTCGAGGAGCATCGTGTCTTATTATGTATTGAGCTCTGCTCTAATGGAGGTTTCCCCCTCGAAGAGGCAAGTGAACATTGCTTTCTGAATATAAAATACTTGCTACTATTTCTCATTGTTCTATGTTATGGGTATATTTCTTCGCATATTTCATATTTTGGTATCGTCTTTCAGGTTAAGAGCATAACAAGTGGTATCAAAGCACTTTCCAAGGTCGGTGGGATCTCCAATTTTTAGCAAAAAGAATTTTTGGCTAGAGACGTGTTCCAGTGTCTTTAAACCACAGGATTTGTCGTTGAGCGCATAAACCTGCGGATTTGGGGAGGCATGCACGCAAGAAATACAAGAGGTGGTCATGCTTGTTGGACTCCCTTGTAGCCCCTATGGGTACCCCTTCGAGTAGTAGCGCATTAGATAGAACCGCACATGGACTATCTTCCAAGTACCCTCTAGGTATATCAGAAGCCCCCTAGCTCCCTTGAAACCTCGCCATAGATAAACCGTTGGTTGTCTTGCTGCTAAAGTACACTGAGAACAATACTCGAAGAGATTACTCGTGCATACGATAGGGTAGTCAGGTTGTACGGCTAAGGGTATGGTTGATCCTCCTTGTTTAGTGCCCTGAAAAATTGGGCCAAGTACTACTATCAGACCCTTATGTATATTGCGATCTATAGCACCTGAAACTCCTGGAAACCATAGTTCCCTGATCTATCTCGGGATGACGCATAATCTTTTCCAGATCAAATCTCGCAAGTGGGGTTTTGTCACCGTAGCAGCAATTAGTTCTGTCGTTCAGCTCTATTAGATCAACCATTCAGATCTATCAGATCCATCAGATCCATATCAGCCATCAGTTCTGCCATTCAAATCTCTCAGGTCAACCATTTAGATCTTTCAGATCCACAGTAGCAATCAGTTCTGTCATTCAGATCTCTCAAATCAACCATTCAGATCTCTCAGATCCATTAGATCTGCCATCCAGATCAGAGTAGTTCTGTGGGTTCCTATACCTGGGCATGATTTTCGCAGGACTTTTAGTAGCATTGTCATTTCTGGGATTTGGCTACTGCAGTATTTCTAAGCAAGGATTAAAACTCTGTTCGGAGTATTAAAAAAAAGAGTCTGAGACCCCTCAGGGGGCTTATTGGTGACTTAGCCCATAAGAAGTAGGACAACGAGCTGAGAAAGGTGTTACCATTCAATTATCAGTGCCAAAAAATTTTGGCAGCCCCAAATTTCAAGTACATAGACTCGGTGCATGGTACAAACTAGAGCTCAAGCTATGGCGAATGAGAAGATGGAAAACCTTGAATCAACCTTGAAAGAGGTCATGTTGCAGCTGCAGAAATTAAATGCACAACTCTCTAAGGGCAAGGTGGAGGCACGTGAGGAGGCATATATTGGCAATGAAAATAATGAGGGTGAGTCTAGCCAATCTCTTCACCTCTTTGGCACCCACAAATAATCCCATCGGTGACCACCCAAGCTAGACATGTATAAATTTGATGGTTCTCACCCAACCACATGGATAGCATAAATGGAGCAATATTTCACACTGAATTACATCCTGGATAATGTGACTTAGCTTAGTGTGGGTGTCATATACTTGGACAATGAAAGATGGCAATGGTGGCAATGGCGTCAACGTTGCTATGGAAGGACCTTGACTTGGTAGACATTCAAAACATTTCTTATGGATCACTTTGACCATGAATCTAACTTCTTGGGTCGTCTCACTAAGCTCCAACAGACAGGAACAATGAATGAATATATTGCAGCCTTTGAAGCCTTAGCTTTCTGCACTAGAGGTCTAGACAATGAGTTCTACATGGAATGTTTTGTTAGTTGTCTCAAAGAAGCCATACAAGCCCACATCTGACTGCACCACCCTAGCTCACGGCTGCATGCTTGCAGGATAGCTCATGAAGTTGAATGTGTGTTAGTGGCCTAGTCCAATTACCCAAATTTCATCGCCAAGGGTCACCCCCCACAGGCTCAAAGCACTACCCAAACACTCAAGGTTGCAAATGTGTCACCAGCAGAAATGGCGGAAAGAAGAAAGCAAGGATTATGTTACTACTGTGATGAGAAATACTCCCCTGTGCATAAATGCAAGGATCCCAAATTCTTTCAAATGGATACTACTGATCACAGTTCATTAGAGGAATCCCCACCACTTGAGCAACCAAAGGAGGAGGAAGAGGACAACCAACAGGACAATGTACCTGAAGAACTAGTTATCTCGCTGCATGCTTTGGCAAGGATTTCTTCACCTCAAACTCTCAAAATCAAAGGTTTTATTAAGCATCACCCAGTAGTATTCTTGATTGATAGTGGAAGTACACATAATTTTATCCATCAAAGAGTCGCAAAAGCAATGCATTGTTTTTTCTGAGCAGTTTCTAACTTCTAGGTCCAAATTGCTGATGGGGGAACAATGAAATGTGAAGGCCGATGTGAAAATGTCAAACTTCAAATGAGGGAGTATCAGTTAAAGATCCACATGTTTGCCATACACATGGGAGGGTGCAACATTGTCCTTGGTGCTGAATGGCTTCGCACACTTGGCCCAATCAAAATGGATTTCCAGGAGTTATATGAGCTTTACGTAGAACAACCACACATACCCTCCACGGACTCCAGGCGGGAGCTCCCTCTATCATAAGGTCACATTGGATGGAATTTTTTTTAAGAAAGGGCCACCATGGAGTTATAGCTCAATTTAATGCCATCCAAGCCTTCGAACCCAATTCTCTTCATATTCATCCTGAGATGCAACAGATCTTAAACAACGATCTGCACTCTTTGACATGCCTCATGAGCTTCCACCCTCGAGAGGGGAACATGATCATAGCATTACTTTGGTCCCAGGGGCCCAACCACCAAATGTGTGCCCATATAGATATCCATTCGCCCAAAAGAATGAAATAAAAAAAAAAAATAATCAAGGAACTCTTGGAAGCAGGCGTCATTCATCCCAACATTAGTCCTTATTCATCACCGATGGTCACGGTGCTCAAGAAAGATGGGGAATGGCGTATGTGTCAAGACTTTAGGGCCCTTAATAAGTTGACAGTCAAAGATAAATTTCCCATCCTATTTGTCGATGATTTGTTGGATGAACTAAATGGGGCTCACTTCTTTACTAAGCTCGACCTTTGCTCAGGCTACCACCAAATTCGCATGAAAGAAGTAGACATTCCAAAAACTACTTTCCGAACTCATGAAGGACATTATGAGTTCTTGGTCATGCCATTCAGTCTTTGTAATGCCCCATCCACTTTTTAGAGCCTTATGAACCACCTGCTCAAACCATATCTTAAAAAATTTGTCCTTGTTTTCTTTGATGACATCCTCATCTACAGTCACACTTGGGCTGCACATCTTCAGCATGTAGATCTGATCTTACAACTGCTCCACAAGCATAAATTATTTTTCAAGATGTCCAATTGTTATTTTAGCATGGAATAAGTTGAGTATTTGGGCCACATTATGGGGCGTGAAGGTGTCAGGGTGGACCCCATAAAGATCCATGCAATGAAGGATTGGCCTTAACCTAAGACCTTGAAGAGCTTGAGAGGATTTTGGGGTCTCATAGGCTACTATCGCAAATTTGTCTGCAATTATGGTTGCATTTCTAGGCCCCTCACTCAACTCCTCAAGAAACGTTCATTCCTCTAGAATGATGAAGCACAACAGGCCTTTACAGCTCTCAAACATGCCATGTGTTCCACTCCAGTCTTAGCACTACCCGACTTCACCAAATCTTTTGTGATTGAATGTGATGCTTCGGGTACAGGTATTGGGGTGGTCTTAATGCAGGAAAGTTGACCCTTGCCCTTCACGAGTCAACAACTAAGTGGGAAGAATCTAAGACAATCTACCTATGAGAAGGAGATGATGGCCATCTTACATGCAGTAGATACCTGGTGACCATACTTATTGGGGCGACATTTCCAAATCCGCACAGACCATCAAAGCCTTAAATATTTTTTAGAGCAATGCGTATCCTCACCACAACAAAATAAATGGCTCGCCAAATTGCTGGGATATGATTATGAGATCATTTACAAGAAAGGGCGTGAAAATATTGTAGCATATGTGTTATCCTGCCAATTTGAGGAGGAAAGTACCCTGCTCGCAATTTCCCTTCCCATTCCAGAATGGATTGAAGAGGCTCGCAAGGAATGGTTTTCACATCCCTAGCTCTCCCAACTCATTAATCAATTGTAGGAAGATCCAAATTCCGCAATGAAATACTCATGGCAAGATGAGATTCTTCGCTACAAGGACAGAGTCATAATATCACCAACATCCACCCTCAAAAGCTGCATTTTGGCGGAGTTGCACTCATCTCCCATTGCAAGACATTCAGGCTTTCAGAAGATGTATGCTCGCACTCGAAGATAATTTTTTTGGATAGGCATGAAAAAGGAAATTCTTACTTTTGTAGCTGAATGCCACATCTATTAGTGCCACAAAGGAGAAACAGTGAAATCCCCAGACACATTACATCCATTTCCCATCCCGGCCTCAATCTGGACGGAAGTTTCTATGGATTTCATTATGGGTCTTCCAAAGTCAAAATACAAGTTAGTCATCATGGTGGTTGCAGACAGACTTTCTAAGTATGCTCATTTTTGCACCCTACCCCACCCTTTTACACCAACTTTGGTCGCTCAGTCTTTCATGGATCAGATCTTCAAATTGCATGGCATGCCCGCTTCAATTGTATCTAATCGTGACCCGGTCTTCATTAGTAACTTTTGGTAGGAACTCTTCAGGTTACAAGGTACCCAACTACAACTCAGTACTTCATATCATCCACAAACTGATGGTCAAACTGAAGTAGTCAACAAATGTCTGGAAACCAACCTTAGGTGTTTTACTTCAGAAAAGAAACATCTCTGGGTATAGTGGTTACCTCTATCTGAATGGTGGTATAACACCAACTATCATGCCACCACCAAAATGACTCCATATGAAGCAGTTTATGGTCAAATCCCTCCTTCCTCTACTTCTTATATCAAGGGATGCTCAAAGGTACAAGCAGTGGATCAACTCCTACAGAACTACACAACCATGTTGGCCCACCTTAGAGAGAATCTTCATCAAGCTCAAAACCGCATGAAGCAATAGGTAGATCTGTTGGATACCTATACCAATAGGTTTCATATTTCATGATTGGCAAATTCAAATGCCAAATATGCTCTACTTTTCTGACTCATAGATCCCATATTTCCAAGGAAAAGCAAGGTGTGTACATGCCTTCATGACTATTAAAGTGTTGATGGATGGTCCAACAGTCTAATCTAGATCATGCCATGTTTTAATTTTTGTTTTAGAATAGAGAAAGAAATCTGTCCAAACTGTTTAATCTTGACAGATCAGTAGTTAGGCAGAGAAACTAAGGTTCCCAACTGCTTAATCTGGGGCCTTGAAAGAAATAAGAGTAGTGCTAGATAGGAAATCAAAGGAAAAAGCCAATGGAAAAGAAAAGGCACATAAAGGGTTTGCAAGTCTAAGTGCACCCTCCACGAAGAAACAAAAAAAGCTAGGCAAAATAGTTGGGTAGGTAAATGGGGTTGCAGAAGTGGTGTTACTTCCAAGCTGAAACTTTTCCAGTCAAATACAAGGAAAACAACATAATGAAGCATGTCTAACTTCCCTTTTTCCTGATTTACCACTCATTACTAACCTCCCTTCACAAGATGTGTTTATAAGAGAGATTCAAGGTTTTATGTTGGTTCTTATGGCCTTTAGAAGCCACATTTCTTGTGTAAAGTTCTTTTCATTTTGATCTACTCTTCAAACTAAGTTGTTTTCAAGAAAACTTAGTGATACCACTCTTCATTCACCTTCTCCCTCCATATTGACCTCTAACTTGTATTATTTAACTCCCTATGTCACCCTTTCCCTACTATTATAACACCATGGTGTATAAATCCTAAGCATTGTATAAATACCCCCTCCTTGGCATTATAGCCATATGGTTCACTAATAGGGAATTGAATTAACACCTGGTTAGCTCAAGAACCCAAGCCTAACCTCCTATCTCCCCAGCATTCATTGGCCCATTCAACCCTTCATTTTTGTCCTAAAAACCTTGGAAAAACCCTTTATTTACCCTTATACCCGCTCAAAGGCGAAAAAATGCCTAAAAACCCACTTTCCCCGCCTTATCCTAAGGTCGGGACCCAGTTCCGCTGTTTACATGAAAAATTTCATTAAAAACCATTTACCCTAAGTTCTAATGCATATGCGACATTACAAAGGAAAATGCATAAAAAACCCAGTTTTCCTAAGTTTCGGGTTTAATTCACGTTTAATGAAAATACATTACAGAACCATTGAATTTTTCAAATATTCCAAAGGGTCCCGCCGGGAACAAGTTTCAAGAAAAATTATATTTAAATACCCGCCCGATGACCGTATCACCCGTGCAGATCCCTGGCCCAATAGCCGTCCGATCGAGCTCTTTCAAATCGACGGTCGTCGTGAATTTCGGAGCGGCCCCGACGTCCGACAGATATCGTCCGATATCTGTCAGACGCTGATGTCATGTGGGGTCCACACGTCGCCCAAAAATCCATCGGAGCCCCCTCTGACAGATTCCTCGCCGTATGAGAGGTAGCCTGATATCGCGCCACCTTTCTGCCTATGTTAGCGCCCTCGTACCGCCTGTGTCAGCGCCACGACCGCGCGCCTCGCCCACCACTGGTCCACCTGTCCGCCACCTCACCGCCCCCGTGGACCGGTCTTAGGCTGCCACGTCACCTGATGACGTCATACTGATGTCATCCAACCCGGACCCACTTGCTGACGTCATGCTAACGTCATTTAAAAAAGGCGCCAATGACCCGAAAAAGCCATATTTTGTCAAAATTACGCGTTTTTTGCACTTTTTGCAAAAACGTTGCTGCGCTCTCTACATGCGTTTTACGACGATGAATTCACCAACCTGCTCAAAACACTCAGGAGTTCTTCAGCGCGCATACCCACCTGCTGTTCCGACCCAGGCCATCAATCTACCAGGTATTTGTCCGTGAAAACCTCTCTGAAACCTGGTTTTCTCTGTAAATGCTAAAAATTACGTTAAGCATAGAAAACACCTAAATTCACCAGAAAACTACTTACACCCAACTCCCTCTTGGAAAATTGACGGTCGAATTTCACTAGCCGAGCCATTTAGACTGCAATTTCAGTGAAAAACCCGCATTCTTCGTTTGCGCAGTCGTGAACTAGACACCATAACCTGCACTCAATTGCTGAGGAAGGTCTGTTAAACACTGTAACTTGCCTTCTCAAGGAGCCAAAACAGTATTCCAATTGCTGTGAACTTGCCCTGTTGCCTTGCATTTTCAATTCTCCTCTCCACTCAGGCAGTGCTCTTCTGGCCCAAGAAACAGAAGTTTATTTATCAATCAGAACCCAAACAACCATGGAGATTCCAGTTGCACCAGTTGCTCTCAATGTTGCTCCCTTGAATGCCCCTCAGAGAGAGCTGGAGTGGCAGGATTTTGCAGACCTAGACTACCAAATCTCAGAGGACTCTTCATCGAAACGCAAGTTCCACCTTCATCTACTAAATGAGCTTAAGGCCA